>JALIZH010028049.1:0-19302 GCA_030522465.1 Rhipicephalus appendiculatus
TACCTGTATTGGTTTCTTCAATTTAAAGGTAACTTATTAAGGGCATGTGCCTGATCATCCAGGAGCCGATATTGCTTGTATGCTGTATCTATGTTTCTTCGTACGGCATGGTGGTCTAGTGCTTACGGTGTTTGACTGCTGACCCGCAGGTCACGGAATCGAATCCCGACTGCGGCGGCCATATTTTCGATGCAGGCAAAAATGCTACAGGCTTGTGTGCTACGTTAGATTTAAGTGCACGTAGAAGACCCGCAAGTGGTCGAAAACTTCCAGAGCCCTCCACTACAACGTCTCTCATAATCATATTGTAGTTTTGGGACGTTAGACCCCCAACATTAACTATTATGTTTTTTCGTAAATTGCGGCAACTGCATTTCGCCACTTGTGACGGGCTCTTGAATAACTTCTTTCTGTCTACAAAGCGGGTAGTGAACTTGCTCGTTTTTTAATTGTGGACTGTAAGAAAGGAAAATAGCTTCGCAAGAACCGTCTCGGGTCTCCATGTATATGTGAAAGCGCGTGAAGGATGGCCGTGTGATGAATGATAGATCAGAAAACGGGTGCCCACTTTTTAGCACACCAAAACGAGCAGCACCAGTACAGCACTGTAAGCTTGTTCTTCCGGAGCGTTGGCTATTCCTTCGCCAGCTGTCGCGTTGAATGCTATGAATGCGCAATGAGAAACGCAGCACACGCGCGTCCAAGTTCAGCGCTCCCGCGGGATGACTTATATCCATGTTACACGGGCAAGTTAACCGCGGTTAAGACCAACCACGGTTAACTGCATAACCGTGGTTTTCTCGGTTAACTGCCTCGGTTTCTCGGTTTTCTCGGTTAACTGCCTAACCGAGGTTGCCAAGCTCGGTTTCCTGCAACCACGGTTAGCGGCATAACCGTGGTTTCGCGTACCGTGTAACATAAGCGAACCGCGGTTATCGTAACCGCGGTTTCGGCTGCCTGTGTAACAAGGGCATTAGATTGAGCGCAAAACTGGCCATTTCCATCACGATGTGTACCGCTTTTTGCGCCGTGTAAGGTGCATTGCCCATAACATAGCGGTACGTGCTAGACTTCGAGCGTTGTCTCGGAATTTTTGACATTAATAATGACTGAAATGTTAACTTGAAGTTTATGATTCTTTCGCTGCATAGCAAGCTGCACCAATGGGAATGGAAGATCTGTGCCATATGAATCGTCGACGTCTGTCTCCCTTTCTCGCAATAACTTGGACGGCGACAAAATTGAATAAAGGTGAACCATTCCGGTGAGCGCCAACATATATGCAAGGTGTTCTGAAACAGGTGCTCCACCAGTATTCTTGTTGATTGATTGATTGATTGATTGATCGACTGATTGAAACTTAAAACATCGCTGTAACTTGTAGAAGCCTTCTGTAGATACAATAACAGCCTAATGACTAGGCATCACCTTCTTCCTCGGTTTCAATATGTGCAACACAGCAAAGCTGATTTAGTACCATGCGCGCACGCTTCATATCTTCATTTTTCTTGTTCTTTTTTTTCTTCTTTTTTTTTGCGTCATCCTTAAATTTCAGTTGTTAGAGAGCCCTCGCTTTATTAGGGTCTTTTAGCAAGTTATGGAAATACGGTACGCATATACGGTACGGTATTACCGTAGCGCTCCTCCTTTCCCGGTCGTCTACCATTTGCCGGCGAAGGCGCCCCAACACAACACAAGCTTTTCCAAAAATTACTGTGGGGCTGTCAAGCTTCATTGTTGCCTGTCAGTCTTCGCATTGTTAACGACAGACCAGTCTTTCGGGGCACGGACTGTCACTGGAACGGGGAACGGCAAACGCACAACGAGCGGGAAAGGAGGAGTGCTGCCGTACTGCCTTACCGTATTTGCGTACCGTATTTCCTAAGTTGCTAAAAGACCCTATTTCCTCCTATTCGTATGGCGGTTATCTGGCGCGCCGATTTAAAGCAAGAGCCTTCACAGCTAAACCTTGCACTTTTGCTCGTTTGTTGAAATTAAAAAAAAAAAAATGTGTCCGCAACAATAGTTAGAGGAGGAGGATACAACTTTATTTAAAAGAAATTGTTCAGGGGTTTGGAGCTGGCCGCTTGTCTGCGGCGACCTCTTCTGCCCATGCAACGACGGCTTTTTGTAGTTCTACGTCGGGGGACCGTATTAAGGTCTCCCATGTCGCTTCTGAGGGAGCTGGCAGAAGCTCTCTGGGTGGGGGAAGGCCCTCGCATTCCCAGAGCATGTGACGTTGGTTTGCTATGGCATTTTTATCGCAATTTTTGCATATTGAATCAACCTCTCCGCCTGTGAAAAGTGCCAAGCGGTGAGGAGTGGTTAGGGTGTTAGTTTGAATTCGGCGGAGGATAGTGGCCTGCGCTCTTGTAAGGTTGCTGTGAGGTACGGGGTACAATCGCCTGTCAGCTCTGTACATGGTCGTAAGGTCACTGTAGGAGGTCACTGCCTCTCCTGTCGGTGGGCCCGGTTCCAAGGAAAGTGCGACCCGGTTTGCTAACCCTCGGGCCACTTTATGGGCCTCCTCGTTACCTGGGTTTCCCGAGTGAGCGGGGACCCAAACCAAATTGATTTTGGTTCTGTCGTTTGGATTGAAATTTCTCAGGACCTTGGCTGTATTTTTGTCCCACACTTCCCCTCATAAAACGGAGAATAGCGCTTTTAGAGTCGCTAAGGACAGTGTGGGTACTAGGATTCATGATGGCCAGTGCTATGGCCATTTCTTCGGCCTCCTTGATTGATGCGGCTCTGGTTGAGGCCACATTTATGATTTTGAATTCTCCGTCCACGGCACTCAGGGTGTATGTGTTGTGTCCCTGGTTGGCGGCATCGACGAAGACCGCGGTTTGGTCTTGGTTGTGTTTTTCGCTTAAACTAAGAGCTCGTAGTTAGAGGACCGATAATGCCCACTGGCGTTTTGTCTTGACTGTCGCCATGCTGACGTATGATCTTTCTTTCGTGTTTAGCAATAAACTCCATATTTCAAACTCCGAAATATCATGTTTGAGAATAATTTCTTATTTGTCTAAGCCGACTTTGCGTTGATCTCTTGTGTCCTGGGACGAAGACTGCGTTTCGTATTTCACTACCTGAGACAAAAAATGTTGCAGTGGCTTAGCTCGGCTATGCCAGGATATACGTAGCGTTAGCAAGGCTTCAGCTGATCATTCTTAGCTTTCCTGATTGTCTAGATTGTCTAGGATTAGCTTGATTATCATGCTTACTGCTGCTCCAATGACACACACACGGTATACGTGTTATGTGGCACATGTATATTAATTTTTGCGCAACGTCGTTGCTTCTCTATTGCCACAAAGACGGCTCGGTGATCAGTGAAGTAACACGCTGCCGTCTCTATGGCCCCAACGCAGTATTTGGAATTATCTGTCTCTGATAGACAAGATGGATGGTGGTGAATCCCAAATCCTGCTCAAATCCTGCTTCCATGAATCCCAAATCCCAGCTTGGGACGCTAATTGCCAGGCAATTACTTCGGCATCCGATGAGTCAAGCTTCTCCGCTCTTCTGCGCCGTTGATCAGCATTTGCGCTTTCCTTCTCCATGGCTATACCACACTGGCAAACGCCAGTCAGAAGCGCCGCGGCTCCAGCGCAGTGTCAGACGGCGACTGCACAGCGAAGGCTGCGTGCGCGCGCCGGCGCCACTGCGTCTAAAGGCCTAACCACACGCACCCGTCGCAGAGCGTCAGCGCGTGGTTCTTTGACGCGGCGCCGCTCCCTCTCCCGATGGAGAGAGGGGGGCGCGCATCTTCGCGTAGCCACGCGCCCTCTCTCTCCATCGGGAGAGGGAGCGGCGCCGCGTCAAAAAGCCACGCGCTGACGCGCTGCAACGGGCACGTGTGGTCAGGCCTTAACGCGGCTACGACGTCACTCCTCTGGAATGCGCAGACCGGCAGCGTTGAGTCGCGCGCGGCGGCGGCGGAGGTGCGCGGGAGGTGCCGGCTCCGGTGCGCCAGCTGTGTGACATCACTGATCCTCGCGCATGCGCAGCACGGCTCTTGATGAGCCACGCGAAACGGGCTTGGCTAGGCCAGTGTAGTTAACGCTACAAAACAGCCCAGTTCAGCTCCCGTGATGAATATAATGACGATATACGACACCTTTTCTGTTGTAGTAAATAAGCAGTGATCTACCTTGCGATGGTGCTCCTTGTGGCGCAAACTTGCTAGGGAACAGTGAGCTACTCACGAGATATCTTGAGTGCCTTTGGAGAGCTTTATAGACATCCGAAATTGTACAACTATCACCGTACGTCGGAGTACGCCTTGACGTTGCAGTGGTTAAGGTGCTGAACTGCTGACCCAAAAGTCGCGGATTCAATCACGGGCGCTGCCGTCGGATTTCGATGGAGGTGAAATTTTATTGGCCCGAGTACTGTGCGATGTCAGTGCACGTTAAAGAACACCAGACGGTCCAAATTTCCGGATATTTCCACTATGGCGTGCATCGTTTTAGCGCGTGAAACCCGAGATGTTATTATTACTGAACGTTGGAGCACACGAGCAGGTGACGTTTATCATAAGCGGCAACATCTTGTTGCATAAATTTAATAAAGACTAAAGACAAAAAAAATGCGAAAAAAAATTGTAGCCAGTTCCACGCCGTCAGAACCATCGAGCAACGAAGCTGTTTCGGCATTACATTTTCCTCCTAAGTCTCGCCAAATTGTTGCAAAGATTTCTTTCTTCCTTATTTGTTCTTCAGGTTTAACCATGTGGGTACCGCGTAGCGATATCCCAATTCACGGCCCTGTTGGAACGCTGCAGTAGCGTCCCAGCGCTGCCGCGGCCCTATGCACCCGCCTAGTCACTCAAAAACGCGTTTTACTATCAGGACTGCACGGGAACACAAGCGGTGTCATCACTTAGCATCATCATCACTTAGCATCATCATTATTTTGTTTTATTTATTTATTCACTCTCCCCTCTGGTCGCGTGACCTGCTTGACTACTACTACTACTACTACTACTACTACTACTACTACTACTACTACTACTACTACTACTACTACTACTGCTGCTGCTGCTGCTGCTGCTGCTGCTGCTGCTGCTGCTGCTATTACTACTACTACTACTACTACTACTACTACTACTAGTACTATTATTATTATTATTATTATTATTATTATTATTATTATTATTATTATTATTATTATTATTATTATTATTATTATTATTATCAAGACGACGACGACAACATCGGCGGCGGCGGCACAAGGTAGACAAAAACAGCTTCGCTGTACAACAGCGTTGGAAAAACGAGAGGCTGTGGCTGGACAAAGTATATTTACGTTTGAGGAGGAGCCTTCGGACTCGGGTGTCGTGTATTTGAGGAAAGTGCGTCGTGCGGTCATCGCCCTGTTTTCGTGCCTACCGAGCATCCATCTGACGCCGATTAGAAGGCCAAGAAAAGAACAACCATGGGACGAACATCGAGCAGACTATTACGTCACCGTCTATTCGCGGCGTGGCTGCAGTCGCGCGCATTGTCCCTGCTCGAATCGGCTGCGGCGCGGGTGGCACGTGGCGTGAATGAAGGGTTGTGCCGTATTTGGAAAAGAACTTTCCGCCACGTGACGTGCGTGCGTGGCCGCGTAAATCACGTTGGCCCTCGCCACCTGTTGATAAGCGCGTGTTCTAAAAGGGGATGTTTTCCTGACTTCTTGTACGTTGTCTTTGTTGCACGTGCATTAGTTTTTTCGTGTTATAAGGGTCAATTTAAGGAATGTCATTGGTTGCCGCATAGTAGACGTCCTGCCATCTTTTCGTACATCGCTTGTGCAGCACTATCTTAAAGCATTTGACCAACTGCTGCAAATTGGTGACTTGCTCGCTCGCTCGCTCGCTCGCTCGCTCACTCACTCACTCACTCACTCACTCCACTCACTCACTCACTCACTCACTCACTCACTCACTCACTCACTCACTCACTCACTCACTCACTCACTCACTCACTCACTCACTTCATTTCAAACTGTGAGACCTCGATTCTGCCTCCATTCCACCCTTTGAGTCTGCAAAATTTTACGCAACCTGGAGATCTTTAACCTGCACCCATATATAAGTACACAGAACTTGTACACCCTTAACAGCGCAAAGCAACAACCAGACAAAAAAAAAAAAAAAAAAGACACGTAAACAACACGGGCGCTAGATATCAAATGAAGGTTTACTAGAAAGATTGAGAACTGGACACCCAAGACACCGGGTCCCCAAGCTGCGTTGGGTGGACTGCTCTTGCGTTCGGAGGATCAGCAGAGTTTGAGAATCGGGTCAAACGCAGCCTGCATTGGGTCAGGAGCCTTCATGTGCGCGCCTCCGCACGAAGGCGCGAACATGAAGGCTCCCTTAAAGCCCCTAGATCTTTAGGCTCCCTATGGATCACACGCACGGGGCGCCACACGTGACGAAATTAAAACTATGCGAGACGCAGGTCATATCGTGGCCCACGCGGCGTCGGAGTCGTCTCGCTCCCCCCAAGAAAGCCACTTTGGGGACCTATGCTAGTTTTCGTGTTTTGGGTCTATAGTCAACGCGAACGCAGTAGATCAATAGTGTCTTGGGTTCTGCACATGCGCCCTGGTGCTTCGCAAATTTCCTCGCTCCACAAGCTCCTTGGGGCCGCAATACTTAAGCTCTCTATTGACATTGATGTCTTGAGCCCGTCTTCCCACCCGGAATATTCTTCCACCCGGAATATCGCACTCTAAGCTCCGTTTCTCTTCTAATGAAAGCGCCAGCCACGTGCCGAGAGGGTATTTGCGGAAACACCCGCCATATATGTAGGGGAGTTGTTGTTCCTCAGACTTCATGTTGCGTACGTGTTTTAACCCCAATGCAAATAATTTATAAATAGAGAACCAGAAAGAAGGGGCATGCCTCGTGCATCGTTGGATGGCCGTAGCGTGCACGGCGAGAGTCAAAAGGCGGTGGCGTGACCGAAAGGGTTGCGCCATATTTAGAAAGGCCGCGTGGGGGCAAACCGGGTGGGTAGCGTGTGAACCTAACGCTATACACTGCCGCCCTTCAATCCACAGCGCTATTCTGAAGACGCTATAGCGTTCTTCGTGGTGGCTCCTTTTCTGCCCACGTGGTTACATCGTTGCGCATTTGTTTTTCCGCTTCGAGGAGGTTTTCTTCGTCCTGTTTGTTGTTAAAGCGACACGTGTGACAGCGAGGTATGGAATATAACTCCGTATTTTTTTTTTTTCGGGTGTTCTTTGCGGTCCTACATAGCGTGCTCGCTGAAGGCGTGTAATAGATACCGCGCAGAAGTTGCGTGAGTCGTTCCGTGCACCGCGCTACGCGATACCCGAGTCGTTTTAATGAGAAGCGTGCGCTACTCGCATATGTAAATGATGTTCCTTTTGGGAGCTCACCATTTGTCTTAGCGTCGCAGTGATGGATCTTAAGCGACTCCAGAAGTGGCTCCGTCATTCGATGCGTTGCGCGTATACATAATGCCACTCATTCTTGTTGTCTTTCTTTACTCATTCTTGTTTCTTTTTTTTCTTTTTGAAAATGAGTTGTCTTGTGCACGGTCAATCCCACTGGTTCATATAAACACTTGGAGTAGGCCGCGCAGCGTCTTGCGTATTGCGGGGGGGGAGGGGGGATTGCTACTGTATATACGAGGCTTTATGCAAGAGCTGGAATCGTTTCGTTGCGTTTCCAAATCGCAAATTTTTTAATCATTTACAAGTTTACACTGGGCGTCTCACTGAAACATTCCGTATGCCATTACAATAATAGCAATATCTGGGGGTTTTACGTCCCAAAACCACGATACGATTATGAGAGACGCCGTAGTGGAGGGCTCCGGAAATTTCGACCATCTTGTGCTCTTTAACGTGCACTCACACAACACAGTACACGGGCCTCTACCATTACGCCTCCATCGAAATGCGACCGCCGCGGCCGGGATCGAACCCGCGACCTTCGGGTCAGCAGCCGAGCACCGTAGCCACTGTTCCACCGAGGCAGACATGCCATTACAATAATTTCATGTTTTTTTAAATGCGAAGCATTTCTTAGCGAACTTCGGCGAGTTTGAGCGTATCTATCTATCTAGCTATCTAGCCGCCTACGACTTTGTGCTCTCCTGGCCGTATCGTTAATGTGATTTATACCAAATTTGGTATGGCATAACATGACTGTATGACGAACACAAATGGCTGGTCATATCAGGAAAATCATGACTAACTTGTCATGAAAACTATGATTTACATGCCACGCTCATGGCGCGCTCGCGGCCCTTTCGTTAGCTTGATATACACCAAATTTGGTATTGAGTGCCATGACTGTATGACGAACATAAATGACAAGTGGTAATATGGAAATCATGACTTGTCATGTGCGACATGACTTGCATGCCACGCCCTTGGCGTGCTCGCGGCCGTTTCGTTAGCTTGAGATACACCAAATTTGGTATTGAGTGACATGATTGTATAACGAACATAAATGCCAAGTGGTAATGTGGAAATCATGACATGTCATCAGCGACATGACTTGCATTCCACGCTCATGGCGCGCTCGCGGCCGTTTCGTTAGCTTGATATACACCAAATTTTGTATTGAGTGACATGACTCTATGACGAACATAAATGACAACTGGTAATATGGAAATCATGACTTGTCATGTGCGACATGATTTGCATGGCACGCTCATGGCGTGCTCGCGGCCGTTTCGTTAGCTTGATATACACCAAATTTGGTATTGAGAGACATGACTGTATGACGAACATAAATGACAAGTCGTAATATGGAAATCATGACTTGTCATGTGCGACATGATTTGCATGCCACGCTCATGGCGGGCTCGCGGCCGTTTCCTTAGCTTGATATACAACAAATTTGGTATTGAGTGACATGACTGTATGACGAACATAAATGACAAGTCGTAATAAAATCATGACGACATGACTTGCAATCCACGCTCATGGCGCGCTTGCGGCCGTTTCGTTAGCTTGATATGCACCCAATTTGGTATTGAGTCACATGACTGCATGACGAACATAAATGACAAGTGGTAATATTGAAATCATGACTTGTCATGTGCGACATGACTTGCATGCCACGCTCATGGCACGCTCGCGGCCGTTTCGTTAGCTTGAGATACACCAAGTTTGGTATTGAATGACATGACTGTATGACGAACGCAAATGACAAGTGGTAATATGGAAATCATGACTTGTCATGTGCGACATCACTTGCATGCCACGCTCTTGGCACGCTCGCGGCCGTTTCGTTAGCATGATATGCACCCAATTTGGTATTGTGTGATATGCCTGTATGACGACTTTAGTGGCAGGTGGTAATACGAAAATCTTGGCATGCATGTAATCTACAATGCCATTTACATGCCACGCTCATGGTGCGCTTGCGTCCAGTTCGCTAGCTTGACATGCACCAAAATTGGTATATCGCGACGTGACTGTAGACGAACACAAATGACAGGTCGTAATATGTAAAACACGACATGCAAATTATGTAATACATGATTTGCTTCTTCCTGGCTGCTTCGCATTAGATCGATTCCCACAGTGAGTGGGATCTGCCGGCTTTTTTTCTTGTTTTTTTTTTAAACGGTATCTACGCATTTTTTATATGTTTGCCGTATGTTTCCATAAGAATCTTACGGTAACGTATGAACTTATTTGAGTGGCATACGAAACTTTTCAGTGGGGTCAAGAAAATTGCTGCGAGACGCTTCGGCCATTTTTCGCGTTTTTAAATGTTAGGCCGTTTGACAAAGTGAACCAACCAGTTAGACAAAAAAAAAATGAAAAAAAATGTTTTGTTGGGTGGAAAAGACACATGTAAACGCTTGACAATGCGCGAAACCCGGCCTGACAAAAAAAAAAAAAAAAGCTTGTTATAGTGAGTGATTCACTATAACGTCTTTGTGATATAATAGCAAAGCAGGACATGTACATGTATATGTTTACATGATTGAATAAAAGAAATTGATAAAACGCTCCTGCAAACAAACCTAGAAAAAGATGATCGCAACAGTGCGCCATGACACTCTATAGACGAGAAATCGTGAAGCATATCACGCTTTTAAATATCCAAGGCCTCAATCACAACGATGCTGTCATAAATATTTCTAATACGTCAGAACGTGAGAATGTACTGTTTAACTGAGAAATAATGCTTTAAACGTTGACCGCAGAACAATTAGTCTGATAAAGTTTTACAGCGATTAATCATTTCGAATAAAATATGCGGGAGACCCCGTTTTATCAAACCGCGGCCTCTTTGTAGGCGATGCCGCCTTTGAAGAAAATCCCGGCGGGCTCTTAATATAGCATCGAACTAAATATTCAGAGGGGCGTTTAGCGTTTTCTTGTCTTCTTATGCGCTGAATAATGGAATGAAAGAACACGGGCAGGAGGTTTTAGATTTCCTGTGCAAGTGCTTCTATTTGATTCTTCATTAATTTATTTTTATTTTAGTTTTCTTTTTTCAGTACTGTCATGGTTTGATGTAGTACAAAAAAAGTCCGAGGTAGACTGCGCAGGCAATCTAAATTTTTGAAGGAACTAATTTGTGTGAATTTAAAGGCGGAAGCACGATGGTTTCTCTTTGTTCTTGGCGTCCTTTTGTGGCTTGGAAGTGCAAGGATTAGAGAGAGGCTGCTAATGAGCATATCAGAAGAGTAAAGCAGTTTTGAGAATTCATTTAACCATAATAACAATATGGGGGGGTTTTACGTCCCAAAACCACGATATGATTATGGGAGACGCCGTAGTGGAGGGCTCCGGGAATTTTGACCATCTGGTGTTCTTTAACGTGCACTGACATCGCACAGTACACGGGCCTCTACCATTTCGCCTCCATAGACATGCGACCGCCGCGGCCGGGATCGAACCCGTGACCTTCGGGTCGGCAGCCGAGCAACGCAGCCACTGATCCACCGAGGCAGGCGGACTACATTCAACCATGGGGGGCACTGTGTTGCAGCTAATATTGAACGTTCTGTGGCTCCACTTCACCGCAACAGTAACGATGGTTGTCGTATTCCGTCTAAGGAGTGGAAGCTATGAAAGGGGTTAGACATCGTTCAGCCGCACTGCGAAGATAACGACGATTGCGACTATGATGGGCACTCTTTTTTAGACATTAGGGTAAGGCATAGAACCACCGTAATCTGCGACTCTCTACTTGATACAGACAAACGATAGACAATTACTTATATATATATATATATATATATATATATATATATATATATATATATATATATATATATATATATATATATAGGTTTCTTTCAGAATGGTATTAAATAGAGCGGTACCCTTATTCAAAATACCTAATGCGCAGTAAAGTTCTGACGCTCTGGTGTCTGAAGGAACAACTGCGAACTAAAGGCGAAAGAGGGCCATTAATTTTTATCCAGAAGAGCACACTCGCTTCGTTTGCCTGGCTAGCTTATGCGCTCTGCAGCTGGTGTTCCTCTCGGGTCAACACTTTCCCAAATCTTGTTTCTCTAAGCAAATTCTACCTGCACTGCTATGCATATCGTTGCCCTGACTGCGGAAACTCGCGCACGACCTTCCATGTCATGAACGAATGTACTGCAAACATCTTCTCTCCCTTGCCAGTTTTCTTTTACCGTTAGTGTAACGAGGAGCCGTGGGACGATGCCCTCCGCGACGGACCTCCGGAGGTCCGCCGAAGCCGTGACACAGCGGTCCCGACTCGTCGCTGGCGTCATCCTCCCTGGACTAGGTGTTTCTCCCATGTGCTCCTTCTCCATACAAACTTAAGTAAAAAATCTTTACTCTCTCTCTCTCGGTCTAGGCTCTGCTCTTCTCGCTCTCTACACCAGTTCGACTTGATCGGCCGAGCCTTCTTAAGGTCCGGGCGTATTCTAAAGTTGGCGTATTTGAATAAAATCAATAAAGCACCGGCGACATCTGTGCTAGCATCTGGAGCTTGTCTAGATGTTCCGAATAAACGGTGAAGTATTCTTCATTAGTGCATTTTTCGCACTGACTTCAAGAAGTGGTTGAAACGGGTCGCTATAGTTCGCGCCTTTCACATCTCGCTTCACGTATCCACAGAAAATGAGAAACGCCACGAACAAAGGACAACAGGACTGACAGTCTGTCTCTGCCTTCTTGTGCTTTGGCCCTCGCTGTATCTCGTTTTCTATGGACAAGTACCAATCGCTCTAGTAAATACGTAGCTTCTCATGGCCGTGTTTAAGGCTGTTTAGCGTGCTTAGAGCGCTCGCGCCTTCGTAGCAACCATGAGTCGGGACACTTTTTCAGCAATCGTCCCATCTCGTGACGGGCCACCCAAGACTGTATGTGCTCTCTGCCTCGCCATTCGTGCAAGCAACGAGCGAAATTGCGTGAAGCACGCCGTCCTCCCAAGGAGCTCTGCGGGATTACTGAGAGATGAAGAAAGAAAGAAAGAAAGAAAGAAAGAAAGAAAGAAAGAAAGAAAGAAAGAAAGAAAGAAAGAAAGAAAGAAAGAAAGAAAGGAAAAAAAGAAAGAAGAAAAGAAAGAACGAACGAAAGAAAGAAAGAAATCTGTGTTAGCAACAACTTGTAGGTTTGGGCGAGTCGGTTCATGATGCGGATAGCTAGAAGCAGCGCGAAAAAAAAAAAAAAAAAAAAAACGAACGATAAAGAACACACACAACATTCAGTTGGCAGTACAGCGCTAGTCCTGTTGTGTGTGTTCGTTGTTGTCGTTCGTTTTTTTTCGCGCTGCTTCTAGTTATTCGCAAAGAAAGAAATAACGAACGAAAGAAAGACAGAAAAAAGAAAGAGAAAGAAAGTAGAAAAAGAAAGAAACAAAGAGTTAGAGAAAACGAGAGGCTAGGAGAGCGATCCAGTAGTCAGTGGCCTCACACACAGCGGGACCCTCAGCGTCATGGGTCGAAGAGCGCGCCACGAAGGCGCGTTGGCGTCGACGGCTGCAGGGCGAGACGCCGAGCTACTGCGCTGCTGTGTAGCTTCCTCCATAAGCCCCGCTGTTCGCTTTATTTTTGTTAGTCCTTTCTGCGGCGCCAAGGAAGGCTGTCGGAGAAAGTGTTTGCTCACTTCGTTTGCTGTTAGTCTCGTGTTTTTTTTTTTCTTTCCTTCGCTGGAAAGGGCTGCAATGCAGAGAAGCACGACACAACGGAAGGAAGGAGGTAGAAGAAAAGGAAGAAGCACTTTATTTGGGAGCGAGATATGAGTGTCTCGTTCAGTGTCTGGAGTCACTTGAAGCTTGTAAAGACCCGGACTGAAGACATGATGAATCCGTACGTATAGTTTCGGCCACACGTGATAGCGATAATAATCACGGTCATCATAGACTCAAGCAAGGTTAACACGCGCATCATCATTGAAGCTGCGGCACTCGCTGAAGGCAATTACATCAGCAACTCTTCAATCGCTGTAAGTGAAAAAACAAAAGATTGCCACAAATAACCTAGGCATAGTCCGGTTGGTTTTCTTGATGTTCTTTCGCGGTTTTTTTGCAGTGTTTTGTTGTTTTCCTTCTCTCGGTTCCCGTTTCACTTATGTCTTCATGCGGAGACGAATCAGCTGTGACCACGTGTGCTAATAGATTTAATATATTTAAGTTAATAGATTTAAGTTCGAAGGTGGCGCTAGTATTCGTTGATTCGTTGTCTTTGTGTCTTTCCCGCGCTATTCACTGGTGATATAGTAAATATAGCTATATTCATTGGCAATATAGTAAATTATACAATCAGGGCTTCTTGCAAGACGTAACAAGTGGTAATGTGAGCAACTCGAATATTAAATAATTTAGCATTATCAGTCGATGACGTTAATCGCTTACTGTAGTTTATCCTTGATCCTGTTTTCGCACACTTTTCCGTATTACGTCGTCTTTTACGATTGAGACAGGAAAATAACCGTTTCACATTAATGAGCCCGTCTCAAGAGTTC
Organism: Rhipicephalus appendiculatus; assembly: GCA_030522465.1. NCBI lineage: Eukaryota > Metazoa > Arthropoda > Arachnida > Ixodida > Ixodidae > Rhipicephalus > Rhipicephalus appendiculatus. The sequence goes on from JALIZH010028049.1 coordinate 13,942, forward strand.
AGCTCAATGAAAACGGCACGCGGAGTGTACATTCAATTCATTAGCAGGGCCCACTTTGGCAAAAAGTGTACAGCTTGCGTGATCTCAACTCTGTTTCTTTCCATACTAATACCAGTGACTAATTTCAGCTAACCATATTATACAGGCCAGTGCTAGATACTCTGGAGTATTAAGGAAGAGAGAGAGAAGCAAGGAAATGCAGGGGGGATTGGTAGGCGCACGTCCGATTTGCTACCCTGCAATGAAGGAATGGATGAAGGGGCGGAAAGGCGCGGCACACAAAAATGGAGAGAGGGACAGGACCACGCGCTCGCTTGGAGGAACACACCAAGTCTACCGACGGTCGCGCAGATCTGTTGCGTTTAACTATTTCAGTGGCGCTTTCATTGCCTTGTGCGCCTTCGAGGCACCCGCCCATGGCCCCAGGATCTTGGTTAAAGTGGCCTCGAGTCCAGTTGATTCAAAAGCATCCGGAGGGGCCATCGCTGCTGAAGTTGATTAGGGCTAAACATAGGTCGGCAAAACATGTGGAACTCACTCAGACTCACTCATCAAATATGTTTTGCCTTTGGGACTTACTCGGACTCAGATTCACCAAACATTTCGTCAACCGGACTCACTCGTACTCAAACTCGCCAAAACATTACTCACCCGGACTCACTCAGATTCAGACTCACTGCTCGATCTGAGTCTGAGTCAGTATGAGTGAGTCGACTCGTGAGTGACTATTCCGACCTATGGGGGTAAATAAACGTAATGATAACGTATTTCACCAGGATTTATCGCTAAACTGACACTGAATTGCAGCGTCGTTAGACAGCTTACTCTAAATTTTGTCTCGTTCCTCGCACTCTCTTTCCAGTTGGCTCGCGTTCTAACATGTACTTGGAACGTCGCACAAACTAGCGCTAAGGGTGCGTCTTACGCTTTTGTTACCACTGCGCGCAAGGTTGGCCATCTTTGAACGTCTTAACCTGGCAAACTATAGAGAGAAGGCACACCGGCGCCTTCTTCCCTGCCTCCTCGTGTGCTGCTGTACAGCGCAGTGTCTCATTATTTCGCGACTGCTTTTCTCGAACGCTAATTGGATGCCAGCGGGAAACGCGGATCTTTCGGCCTATAATTTTTATACTTGTTCTCTTAACTTGTCTTCCACGCCGCCGAAAACGGGAAGCATGCAGTTAAGTCCTGCTGACGAAGGCGGTTCTTAGTAAGCGCTTGCGCGATGTATATACCGGGAGCCTTATGCGAAAACACGGTCAAGATTGGTGCCTCGCGTTACTCAAGTTACCAGTTATGTCGAACATTGCTTGGACTGCTGCGAGGTAAGCAATTAAAGCGACGAGCAACTTTGGCCAGCGTTCAGAGAAAAACTTCGTTTCTCGGTAACAGAAAAGCAGCGTTTACCGCGCAAAAAGGTTGATATTTTGGGGATGCTTCGCGGACATTCGTATTTTATGCCTATGCATTTTCCATGTATAGAAAGCTTGGGCACTTGCGATCTCGGAGTTTTTCTCTAAAATGCTGCCTCCATCAAAATGCGACCGCCGAGGCTGGGACCGAACCGACGTTGTTTCGTTCAGCGGCCTGGTACCGTAACCACTGGGCGACCGCGGGGGCAGATTCCTGTTGCAGTGGGACAGAAATGAGGTGGAAGTGGTCACGGTGTGGTTGAGGACACCTCATCCGCACCGTTGGTTTGAGGACACTGCAACCGAACTGCGTCACAAAAGAAAAGGGAGGATGGAGGGAAAGCACACTCTAAAAAAAAAGAAGAAAAAAGATGTCCTTTGACTCCTCTTTTGTACATGTGAGAGTGACATGTGTAGCGCTCCTTTTAGGCAGGCATGTTGACTCTCTTTTCGAAAGTTATGCCTCCCACGTCTCTGCTAAAGCGAGTCAACATGCATCTCTAGAGGGAGCGCTACACATGTGACTCTCACATGTACAAAAGAAGAGTCAAATTTTTTACAGTGTAGTGGAAGGAATGAGGCAGCTTAGCTCAGCGTATGGGGAGAGAAGAGTATTGGAAATAACACCTGGAAAGATCAGCGGAGGGTTTAGGAAAGGGAGAGCAATGTCCCTAGTCCGGGACGTAGCGGTGGCGGGCTGCCTCTACCACGGGCCGTCCAGTCCGTTGTCTGCAAGGGAGCGCAGGAGTGCATTGAGGACTTTGCTGTGACAGCAAGCAGGAGGCGAACAGCTTCACATAGGAGTCTGTCGCGGCGAATACTGCCGACTATCGCGGCTCTAGGTTTGTGTAGTGAGGGTTGGAGCGACGCATAAGATGCTCCAGCGCTTGAGAAGCAAATCCTAACTGCACAAATTACGATTTGCGTATCCTCAGCACAATTCATCATTCGGCTTATCTTCGTCGTTGCCCATTGCGTTCTGCCAAAAGCACGCCATATTACGTCACGTGGGCATGCCATGCGATCACCGCCGTGCCACACATGCAACACGCCACAGCGGAGCGATGGGAAGAGCTGTGGCCAGTGAGAGCCCGCAGGATCAGCTGAGTCTGATTCAGCGGACCTTCACAGCGGCAGCCTCAAGCGGAGCCCTGGAACACGAACGGCTCGCTGGACCGATAATACCTTTCGAGATTTGGGACGCTCATCGCCGTAAAGAAATAAGTCAATAAAACAAGAGCGACTTTCTTTCCGAGGCTGGCGTTTGAACCCCGGCCCAGACGCTCTGAAGGCGAGTGTCTTTACCACCGGGCCACACACCTATGCGTGTGGCACATTCGCGTACACTACGGGCGGGTATGTGCCACAGGCTTGCGGGTATGTGCCACAGTTGGTTGACAGTTCATATCTACCCAGGAACGGCGAGAACATACATTGGTAATTTTAACGCGAGAGCGTTAAGAAAAAGCTCACATCGGCAGCGTTGACCCCACGAATGCAAAGAGTAAATGTCAGGGTCCCAGCAGGAATCGAACCCAAGGATTTTGCTTGGCACTCAAGTATTCTGCCACAGAGCCACGCCACGTCTCGAAACTGTTTTGGAAAAAGACCATATACAGGCGTAATGTTGGCGAGACGTCAATTGTGGTTGCAGTGCTGGCTATCCAATTTTATAAACATTACATTTGTACTCCTATGATACAGCCGCAACGTCGGGTTAAAGTTGTAGTTAAACGCCACCCACTGAAGTTGATTTATGTAGCAGTGTGCAGGGCTACCATCCTCGCGAGCACAATCACTACGTATCAGCTTACCGCTTGTGGTGTTGCTAATACCCATGTTGCTGTTGGCGTCGTTACGCAACTGTAAACAACTGGTTATACAAACCTTTGCGACTGTTCAACATATGTCTCTGCGTACTACATTTGTACATATCTTTAGTGTCATTTCGTAAGGTTTCGCTCAATAAAAAATTACAACATAGTCACCTTCTCTCCGCATGCTTCGCATAACATCGATTCCCAAGGTACGTGGGATCTGCCGAATTTTTTCTTAGCGTGTGTAGCGCCGCTGGTTTAGAGAGAGATATATGTTCTATTGAAGACTATAAACTAAGTATGTGGGAAGGCCCCCTAGTCCGAAGTCCTTAGGATGACCTCCACGACCACACGGGCTAGCTTTACGAAGGCTCTGGCGAACCTCGGGAGGCCTGTCGCACAGGGCCATCGTCCCACAGCTCGGTAGGGGCGTAGGATGACCGGGAGGGGAGGGAATCATTCTGCGGCGTCGAAGACGCAAGGAAACATTGAATGGCCTGTCCAGCGGCCGTGGCCTGTCGCTCGAACGCTGCCTCTTCTCGGCGATTCGGCACGTGCCTTTTGTTGGCACGCGGCTCTTGTCTATGTAGCTCGTATTACTTCGACCGCGCTGTGCGATTGTGCGTGTGTGTGTGTGCCCGCTATTAGACGGGCGTTGCGTAACCATACCGCCCCCCTGCTTTGGGGATGCCTTGTGCCGTTATTCACTCCAGGATCACTCTTTGAATTCACACAGGAAGCCAGGACAGCTATGGGCACCTGCTGACCATTTTCTTCACGATGATGCAAGTGGTGCTCGGACAGTGGATCCCAGGCTCTTTTGGAAAGCCGCGGCCGTGGGCTTGACATTTAGGAGACGCCGCCTGTGTTTCAGCAGGTGAGAGTGTAATTTTGCTAAATTGGATGGACCGTAGGACAAATGCGCATGCCGCAGTCGTAGACAAGAGCGGCCAACCTTTTTAGCAAGCGATGAGGTCATATGATGACGTCCTTGACGTCATAGAACGTAAATTGTGGTATCGATTGTACTGTCAATGCCGTACGTCGGATTTTTCGACTCATTTGCTATGCGAGGCTTTCGCCTTAATAACGAAATAAAAAAAAAAGTTCGATAGCGTCGTTACACTGAGGCAGAACCGTCGACCGAACTGTCGAGTAATCAAACGATTTAGCAGGGTTGACTCGTGTCTTATATCATCGTTATTTGCTGATGCGAAAATACACACTGTGAGAATCGAGAAAAAGGCCATACAGTTCCCGATATAGCCTGTTTTTGCCGTGGTTCATTTCCAAGCGTGCGAACCACGGCCGCAATTTTGGCGCATTGATCTCCGATCACTGTGACCTTTTGGAGGGGCTTGTGTGCTAGAGCTGTACTGTCCATTCATGCGCGCAACATGTCGCGCCACTACTCGGTCGTTTTTCTCTCCCCCCTAATGATTTTGTACGCTTCGGCATTTCCTTTACCGCATTCACTGAGTCCGCGCCGAGCATTCAATACACGATCCCACATCGCCATTGCACTTGTACTCGCTGAGCGATAAGGGGCTATTTTCAAGTGCGCGTTTCGGGCAGTGATGACCACACATACGGCTCCGTAATGCGTTCCTCGTGCGGTCTCTGTTATCGGCATTCGTGCGGCTGCTTTGAAAACTAGCTTTGTTCCACTCAATGACCGAGTGTCTTATCTCGTTCGGCGCGTTTGACAAGAACCGGCAGCTACTATACACAAAGACGAACATTTAGGACCAGCTGCTGCCAATAGATAACTGAAAACAAAAAACAAAAACAAAGAGCTTTGTAACATTGACAGACAGACAGACAGACAGACAGACAGACAGACAGACAGACAGACAGACAGACAGACAGACAGACAGACAGACAGACAGACAGACAATGAACTTGAATTGATCCTAAGGAGTTACTAATTGACAATAGAAATTTACTTTGAAGCTTAAGTACAAGACTAGGTTCGTGCTTTTTTTTCTTCTCAAACGTTATGATTAATCTTACAAAGGTGGACATGTATGTACATGGCGTAACATTAAGGCCTATGGTAAAACTCCATGGCCTCTCTGTATTGTTCAATTTTGTTTTTTCGTAGCGGTCACATTGATGAAAGGGATGGTTGC
>JALIZH010028050.1:0-23241 GCA_030522465.1 Rhipicephalus appendiculatus
CACAGGAACGTCAGGACTGCGCGGAACTTGCAGCTCAGTCATAGTGAAAGGCTGAAAGAGTGGCCATTCCAGAGCTCGTTGTAAACTCGTTTGGGCAACTACTAATGGCACACTTGCAATATGCACCATAAGGAGCAGTAGGACTGCACATTTATTGAAACCAACAGTGTAGTTCCCTTGGCCTAGGCTTGCCACGTGGGTACGCCTATAAATTATCACAATTTTAGCGAAGTAGGGAAGCACCCACTGAGTCACAATGCTCTGAGAAGAAGCGAGGTACTCGCTGCACATTTTTGAGGCATTACGTGCACTTTGCTAGTGCCGTCGCTGATGCCGATGAAGAATTATAGCTTAGCCGTTCCGTAACCGGTGGAAAGGTTTGCACGGCCACTTCTTACGAAAATCGCATCCTGTGATGCCTGGTTGTTGCATTACTCTTGCCACCACGCTCTATTGCATCTGTTAACGCAATTTCTAGCCCGACGGCGGTGGTGGACGACTGTACCAAAATCGGCTGCTGTTGTGATCTGATAACAGCTTTCGCTGTACTAAATACTTGCGCTTGCGAAACTTCCCGTGTTTCTCCTGACCGAAGGTCACGGGATCGAATCCCGGCCGCGGCAGCCGCATTTCGGTGGAGGCAATATGCCAGAGACCCGTGTGCTTAGATTTAGGTGCACGTTAAGGAACCCCAGGTGGTCGAAATTTTCGAAGCAGTCCACTACGGCGTCCCTCATAGTCGTATCGTGGATTTGGGGCGTACAACGCCTACAAATTACTGTTGGCTTGCTGCTGCGTAGTAGTAGTAGTAGTAGTAGTAGTAGTAGTAGTAGTAGTATCTTCATTCTATTGCTTGGAAACACAAGAAAAAAAGGAAGAGACGCAAAATGCGTTTCATACGCCTTTTGCCGTAGTAGGTCCACTACGAATATTATGCACTTGTTTTTTACAAAAAAAACGAAAGCGAATTCGAAGGGAACCAAATTTCGTAACTTGAATTTTACGGTGCGTGTAAACCGTTCCTTCACTTTATATTCGTCCATATCAGGAAAGCTTAATTAGGTGCGGAAAGTTTTTTTTTTTTTTTTGAAGTAGAAATATATTCTTTGGGAAATTCACGAATTGCGGCATTCGTAAGCACGATTACTTAGGTACCGCACAACAGCAACGGCAGTAGAATTAATCGACAATGCTTTTCCGTGTACGCTTTCAGGCTGTCGTAAGTTTAATTTATTACCTCTTGTTCAGTTTATATCGAGCACGAAATAGATGGCGATTTTTAGACAGCACATAACCCAGAGCTCCAATGCGCTCGTCACTTCGGCAACACATCCACCAATGTCCACGTGAGCTGCCGGACTTTTCAAATGAATATGGAGCAATTCGAACTATAGTGACTCTGTGGATGTGGGGAAAATTTCTATAGAACTCACAAGCACAGAAAGCAACTCGAAATTTAAACGCGTAATAGGTTCCAAGAATGAGCGAAGAAGTTGTCATGAATACATTTTTTATGCCACATGAAGACTTTTTTAAATCCAGGATCCATCCAAACAGGCATTTTGATGTTTTAGAGATCAATACGTGTTCAAAGACCAGTCAATATAGTGCACACGTCAGACACCTCTGCAACATCACATGAGCAGCTGTTTACTCGAGTATGTGATACAATCTGGTAAGGTAAACGGTATCTCGTGATGAATGACTATCAAGATGCATTACGTTCCGCATTAGGGTAATTTCTACTTCACGTAGCGCATTCAAAGAAAAGCTTGTAGAGATTGATTATAAGGTTCGAGGCCCACGATGCCTAAACACTGCATACAGTTCAAGAGCGTGCATGAGTACATGAAATACCTGTACATACGTGAAAAGTACGGTTTTCAAGAGTCTTGCCTCACGACACCGGCCTGCTGCACTGGAACGAGGATGCACAGCTTCTGAAGGGATATGTCAATTTCACAGGGCTCGCGTAATCAGCGTCTATACCGTGTTTCAATTGCTCGATATCTCGGAGCGTTATATCGTAAAACTAAATAGAGCAACAGGACCACTTCTTCGTGAGTACGAGACGAAGTGTGGGGAGAGAGAGCCTACGGCGATGAAGTGTACGATACAAGCGACGGGGCAAATCAGCCCATTGATAAAGATATCTCAAACCATCATTGAGCCAGGCATGTGCGACGTACCGAATTCAGCAGGTCAGTGCATACTATACTCGGAGACCACTTTTCTCGACACCACTGCGGAAGCTACAAAATCAGAGCAAATGCCTGCTGCCTGACCAAAAGATAGGGCTTAAGCTGACTGATAATTTTGTCATTTGCCTTGCTGAAATAAATGCTGCTTTATTTATTATGATACTCATACAGTAAGGGAAGTCACAGGTAAAAAAAATCGACAGATGCCACATACCATGAAAACTGATGTCATTTGAAGCTTGCGGAGAGAAGGTGACTGTGGTGTAATATTTTACCGATCAAAACGTTACGAAATGACGTTAAAATATGTACAAATACTGTACGCATAGGCACATGTTGAACTGTCGCATACGCTTCATGTAACCAGCTGCTTTCAATTGCGTAACGATGTCAACACCAAGATAAGTGTTACCACACTGTGGTATTAAGAACACCAGAAGCAGTAAGCTCATATGTAGCGCGTGTGCTTGCGAGGGTGGCAGCCCTGGTTAGTGCTATATAGACACACTTCAGTGGATGGCCCTCAAGTGTACAACTGAAGTTAAAGGCCAACTGCAACGAAATTGTGGACACCTCAAAAAGCCGATTTATAGGCAGTCCAGCTGAAGATAATGCTACCTGCCAAATTTCACCTTCGAAATGCAAGTGGTTACTTAAGAAAAAAGCTCGCCAACAACGCAATTTTTCATACCGAAACTAGAAAAAACGACGCCATTACAGCTCGCCGGAAGTGACGTAGTCAACAGCCCGATGACAGACCGACCGATGCAGGCGAATCGTCTGCTCTGCGCTCCGAACATGGCTCCGAAGTACGCGCTTCGCGGCCGTGCCCCAGGGTTTTCTCTTCAGATGGTAACGAAGAAATTAACTATTCAAAAACATGCACAGGGAAGGAAACACGGATACATAATAATAAAAGTTCGTTTAAGCGTTTGTCTAAATAACTGCTGCCCGCTTTGCGCCTACCGTCTCGTCCTGCTGTCTTGGAGAACTCGCTGGTTTACAATAAATGATGCTGCTGGTTTACGCTTCGGGTATTCTCGCTTCGTTGATTGACTACGGATAGAAAGACGGCGTTGTTTTCGATACCGATGCTCGGTTTGGCACTCCGAAAACGTCCGTGCATTTCTGTAAACACTTGTATGACTGCGCCCGAAGCTTTTGCATTAACCCACTAACGTAGCACAATTCGTTTTCTTAAAATACGTTTACGTGCTTGAAATCCTTTGAACCGAGCACGACTACATTTCTATCGAACTTCACTGCTGTGACTACTCGCAACGAGAAGCGGGCTGATCAGCTTTTGGAGCTTTCATTACTCGCGCCTAGATGGCGCAGCTAGTCCAGCTCTTCGCAGGGCGTCGTTTTACGGGTTCTGTGTTTCGAATAGCGTTACGTTATGATTTAGCGAGCGAAACACGCTAACGCAAGCATTTTACGCTATACTAAAGCTGTCTAATACGAGTACCTCTCGTCGCCGGCGCTTCTCCAAACGCTGGTCAGGGCTTCCCGCTGTTGGGTTGTTGGGTTTGCAGCGGCTCAATATTGAAGGCACTGCGTCAGGATTCAACATTTTTTTTTCACTATCAACACTATTTGGGCGAAGAGACACCGCTCGTGTTTATATTCGTCATCTTCGAAGTGCGCCGGGTAAACCACCACGCTATTCGATACCTCTCTTTCCTTTCGCCTCACTCCGATAACCTACAGCTTTTTGAGCTTTACGTTTTTCGGAAAAGCATGAAAGCTGGTCCCAGCCGTAACATATGTTCCAGTAGCCTACGGCTCCGCATTTCACATTACAAAAGAATTCATATCTTCTGAATCAGCCGCTCGTAAAGGGGCGTCACGCAGAAAAGGAAGGGATGCGGCTGCAGGGAGTTCTGCTCACGAGCGGTGGTGAGCTGCAATTGACGTCATTTCCGTTTGTGTCCGATTTGCCCAGGCACACCGCTAGGGCTCCGCGTCGTCTGCTAGTTTACAATTAGAGCACCGATTATAAATGAAATACGCGATTGCAAGCTTTTTCACTGCCGTTATCATTGCTTACCCAACATATACTACACATTCCGAGCCAATTCTGCCCAAGTCAGATTTCGTTGCAGTTGGCCTTTAACCGCACGTGACACCTGTATCATAAAAGTACACATGTATATTATAGAATTAGATATCCAGCACTGCAACCACAATTCACGTTTGCCCACAATATGCCTGCGTATCGTTTTAGATGCGAAGTATCTTATGCTCGGGGCTATGTCCGTCCCTCCCGGGTCCCGCGTCCGTCCCGCGTCCGGCCACTTTCATGATGTAGGGAAGCAGCCATTATGCAAACCAGAACACTGTAGTAATATGAAGGCCGTCAACCACTACCACAGTCATCAGAGTCATGGACCCACATTCCCACAGCGCATGCGCGTCCTCTCCCCCCTCTCTCCTCTAGGAATCCTCTACTCAACGGAGCGGCTACCGCGTCCCACACCCCCCACAGCGCATGCACGTCCCCTCCCCCCTCTCTCTCCTCTCTTACGGTCCCCCCGTCCTCTCCTCTAGGAATCATCTACGGAGCGGCGCGCACGACAGGTGGTGCGACAGCTGCATACTCTGCTGGGGGGCGCCACGGTAGTTCCGCGGTATGAAAATGACGGAGCGCGCGCGCCTCATTCTCTCTCCTGTGCAGCGCCGCGATGAGCGCCCGGACCGCTGCCGTGAAACGAGAGCGGCGACGTTCCTCCCGCTCAAGCTAATTATCTCCCCGCAGCTTCGCATCCACACATGGTTCCCTTTAGCAGGAGATGGGGAATTTTTTTTTATAATGCACTTTCGAGACCTGGCGTGGTTCTGTGATACAATACTTGATTTTTCACACAGAATGCTTAGGTTTTATTCTGGCTGGGACCCTGATATTTATTCTTTGCACGCTTCGAATAAACGCTGCCGATGTCAGTTTTTCTTAACGCTGTCGCATTTATACTACCAATGTCTGTTCTCGCCCTTTCTTGTAGATATAAAGTGGCGATCACTTGTGGCACATACTCGCATACTGCGGCTCGTGGTATACGGGTCTGTGCCATATGTGTCTCGAGGAAAGGGTTTGGTGACGTATGCGACGGCATTTTCACGTTATTCGTGCCCTGACCAACCAGACATATTCGCCGGCCCTCTGACCCTCCCTTACTTATGTGGTCTATGCCAAGTTAAGGAGGTGATCACGAGAGCACCCAGATGTATGCGGTTAAATATATACGTTGATAGAAACGGCCAAAGTGATTCCCGTTCGCTCATAAATGCTTCCCATTTTTTCCAGCATAAAGTAGACGATGCAATGGACTTTATTCAATTCAATGAGTTTGTTACAATACACAAGGTACAGTATACACATGTAAGGGGCAGGGTTGGCAAAAAGGCAATTTAATGCCTGACAAGGCGCCGGAACCGGTCCCAGACTATAAAGCGCACAAAAAGCAGTAATGTACACATACTTTAAAAAATATTTTAACAAAGAAGCAGCCACAGTTACAAAAATTTTTTTAAGAGCTTATAAAACAACGTTAGAGGAACATTATATTAAGTACAGACCTGTCTGCAAGACTCAGTTTATAGCAAACAAAGCAAGGAATATGTGAATGAACCCAAACTTTTCGAATAACAAACCAATTTATTAGAACTCATTAATGAAAATGTCACGAGTGTATACACGTCAATTATAAATACAACCTGTGTGATACCGCAGAGAGAGGAAAAGTTATTTTTGGAGCCCTACTAGATATGTGTGTATCTTTTTTTAAATGCAATTAATGAGCGGCTTTCTTGCAATATGGTGGTAATTGCGGGATGTGCATTTAATAGTGCAGGGATCATATGCGCTAGCTTTTGCGTGCCGTAGTTAGTCCGTATTCTTTCGCTGCAGTATGTTATGCGTCTAAAGCTGTATGTATGCTGTCTTCGTGTATATGCATCATGAAAAGCGACCGGGTCAGATTTCAATTTATCCCATATGATCATCGCTATTTTTTTGTTTAGGATGTTCCCAAACTTTAATATGTCGTGTTTGTTGAAAAGTGGAGTGGAATGTGTTCTAGGTTGAACCCCTTCAATTATCCGAACTATTCTTTTCTGTAGTTTATAAATACATTCTTTGTTTGTGTTTGTAGTGTTACCCCATATTAATAAACAGTAATTTATACGCGAGTAAACTAAGGAATAGTACAGTTGCTTCGTTATCCAACTTGGCAGAAAACATCTGATTTTCCCGATTACACCAATTGAGCGCGAAAGGTCGGTGCGAACTTTGTTTATGTGATATGTCCAGTCAAGTGTTTCATGAAAAATAATACCGAGAAATTTTTGGGATGTGACCCGCTCAATCGATTCCCCTCGAAACTTCACTTGGATGTCACGGGGTATACTTCTATTTTTTTGGGCGAAAAATAACATATTGTGTTTTTTTGGTGTTTAGTTCAATCTTATTTGCTATTAACCATATTGATAAGTGCTTAAGCCATTTGTTTGCTTGCTCTTCTAAGCTGTTGATATCTTTGCCAGAGAAAAAAACGTTCGTGTCATCGGCGTATAGAACCATGTCTGGGGTTAGTGGTATATTTACAATATCATTGATATATAAGAGGAACAGGAGCGGGCCTAATATAGATCCTTGAGGGACGCCGTACTTAATTTTATCCATTTTTGATACTGCATGATGCGTATCACAATACTGAAATCGATTTGTTAAATAACTGTCTATTAATTTGAATGAAACACCTCTTATGCCGTATAGATTTAATTTCACCAGGAGTATTTCATGTTTGATCGAATCGAAAGCCTTTTTGAAATCAAGAAATATTCCAAGCGTATAAGATCTCTGCTCAAAATTATCTATTATTTTGTCCTTGATATACAGCAAAGCCCCCTCTGTACTTTTTTTTTCTTCTGAAAACCGTACTGCTGTTTTGTTATTATGTTTTCTTGGCTACAAAAGTTTGAGATTCGAAAGTATAAGACTCGTTCTATAATTTTTTGAAAATATGGGCAAGACAGATATAGGTCTATAATTATTTAAGTCATTTTCATTACCACCTTTGTGAATGATCGAGACCCTGGCTATCTTTAGCTTATCAGGAAATATTCCGGTGCTTAAAATCAAATTACATATGTGTGAGAGGGGCAGACTAATATTCTGTGAGACTGCTTTTAATGGCCCTGCTTTTATACCGTCAACACCTGCCGCAGAGTTGTTAGGTAGATTCATAATGAAACAATGTACTTCAGATTCATCAGTGGGGGCCAAAAAAAGCGATTTTGTAATACTTTTTGTAATGTACGATCTTGGTTCACAGTCTGCTTCGGTATTAGCGGAGGTTTCACAAGCACCCGATTTCAAAAAATGATTGTTGAACTTATCAGCGAGTAATGTACCGGAGCAAGGTTTGCCTTCTATCATAAGCTCGGTGATGGTTTTTTTACTTGATGAAGATAAAAGACTATTCATGGTATTCCAAACTGCCTTCTGGTCATTTACAATAGCAGAAAACTTGTGTTCATAATATTGTATGCGTGCCCGCTTAATATCAGACCCTAATTTATTTCTAAACTGTTTAAACTGCCGTAAGTAGTCGATTTGCTTTGTTTTGATGAAAGTGTGAAATAGGTTATCCCTTTCTTTTTATTCTCTTTAGAAGTGACGCATCTATCCATGGCTTTCTGGCTTTTTTGCTCGTTTTGAGCAGTACTAGAGGAAATGCCTGATCATAGAGCTGTGCTATTTTCAACTCAAATGTTTCGTAAGCTCGTACAGGTTCTGCGATTTGTAATATTTCACTGAAATCTGCCGCAGTAACTAATCTTTGAAAGGTTTGAATTTTCTCAGTAGTAATTTTCCTGTAGTAAGTAGGGTTGATTTTCTTACGCTTTGTTTTATGTGACTTTATGAATGCAAAAATCGGAAAGTGGTCACTAACACCGGGTATAACAACTCCAGCACATATTTCATTTTTGAAGTTTGTGAAGCACAAGTCAAGAAGGGTTTCAGACACTTCTGTCATCCGAGTAGGCACATGAATTTCGTTCTCATAGCCAAAACAGAGCATTGTGTCAAGAAGGTTTTGCTTGTTAACAGAGGTAGACAACATGTCAATGTTGAAATCGCCCGTTACAATCACCCGTGCATTTTGTCGTTCACAAAATTCCAATAACTCCCGAACAAAGTATAAGAAGGCTGACACAGTTCCGGAAGGAGGCCTATATATTACCACTAGGAACAGATTAGCCGACCTCACCATGACTGATTCAAAATCACAAGTTGTAACTGTATATTCTTTTATGACATCAAATTTAAGGCTATCGTGGATATAAATTGCCACACCACCACCTCTTTTGTTCTTTCTACAGAGTGTGACGCAATTGTAGCCTGTAAATGATACAGCGTCTTCACAGCTCGTGAACCAAGTCTCAGTAAAAGCTAAGAAATCAAATTTATGCTTTAAGAGGTCGAGCAGTATGTCAACGGCCTCTTTTTTATTTCGTAAGCTTTGCGAATTCAGATGAAGCAATGATAACTGGTCTTTATCGTGAAAAAGGTTTAGTCGCTGAAAGGAATATGCGTCGTAGTAATGGTATTTATTTTCATGCGCCATAGTGACGTGCTGATCCGGTGTGGGCTGTCATCATTTAGTTTAGCGAATTTTTTTCGAGATCTTGCTCTGATGCGATTCTGATTACTCGGTCACGCGGGGTGCGGCGCACAAAAAGCTTTCCGTTTCTGTGCCATGTGAACTGATATTCTTTTTCAGTTGCCCTCGATTTCATTTTCCAGAAAAGTGCTTTGTTATACGCTGTGAGGTTTTCATTGAAGAAAATATTTAACTTTGCTTTTCTTAAGTCGCTCTTCTTCTCAAGCCATCTTTCTTTCGTAAGGCGAGACGAGAACCTGACTATCACAATATCAGGTTTATCACTTTTTTTGTCGTTTTTCGATGGCATGCGGTGCACAGCCTCGACGTCACTCTCGGAAAGTGGTAGAAGCTCAAGATCGCATGCTAATTTGTTTAGCTTTTCTAGAAGGTTTTCATTAGTGTGTTGGGACAATCCGTGCACTTCGAGGTTAAGGCGTCTGCTATACTGATCTAACTCGTTGACCTCGTGTTTGAGCTTATCCACTTCTTTTTCTTTAGCCTCAGTCTCGAGTTTCACGACTCGTTTTTTGAGGTCCGAAATGTCATTCGACTGGTGCTTCAGTTTCGCCATGGCTTCATCATATTTATTCGACATAACCTTTACCGAGTCTTCGATGTTCTCAACAGTTGTTTTAATTTTTTGCAAAGCATCAACCTTCGATTTGATTGTTAGCAATTCATTTAATTTGCGGTGGATTTCGGCTAACTCAGAAGCAAAGTTCGTTTCTGAACCACGAATTTGACCCTCTGAACGACTTTCAGCATGAGCCATCAATTTGCAAGGCGCGCATGCCCATGATTTTTTTGCCGCTGCCGATTTCTTTTTTGTAGGCATTTTCTGTGACCCCAGAGCAAGTACGAGCATGGTAATAACACCTGCATTCAGAGCACATTAGCCACAAATCACTGTCGTTTATCTTGTCCTTACAATTGCGACACGTGTCACCCATGTTGACACTCAAGCGAAAAGCACTCTACGCACTCAGCAGCAGAAGAAACCATAAACTAATAGATTCGTTTAATATGCTAGGAAGACCAAGAGCAACCAACCTGCAATGTACAAGGTATGCTTTTAGAATCCGCTGCGTTGCCTCGATGGTGTCTCTACTGCTGCCGAGTGCGCAAATGCCGTAGAACTGTGCAGGAGACGTCCTTTTATGGAAGCGAAGGTGCTTGTCCGCCAGGGGACTATCTTTGGGCCTCCGCTTGACCAATAGCTTGTTCCCGTTTTTCGGCGCGTGCTCCAGCAGGCGTCGATTGTGATTCCGCAGTTTTCTGCAATGTACAAGGTATGCTTTTAGAATCCGCTGCGTTGCCTCGATGGTGTCTCTACTGCTGCCGAGTGCGCAAATGCCGTAGAACTGTGCAGGAGACGTCCTTTTATGGAAGCGAAGGTGCTTGTCCGCCAGGGGACTATCTTTGGGCCTCCGCTTGACCAATAGCTTGTTCCCGTTTTTCGGCGCGTGCTCCAGCAGGCGTCGATTGTGATTCCGCAGTTTTCTGCAATGTACAAGGTATGCTTTTAGAATCCGCTGCGTTGCCTCGATGGTGTCTCTACTGCTGCCGAGTGCGCAAATGCAGAACACGAGCATATTTAGCACAGGTCATCGGAACCCGAACTTTGGCAAAGTGTTTCTTGCCGCTGTTTGTAAAAGCGACGTAACCTGCCGTAATCAAGCAGCAAAGATGTTTAACAGTCACCACTCTTGCCGCAAAATATTATGACCACGTTCCCACAACAGCGCGATATTCGTGAATGCGTGAAGCAGCGGTACCAGTAAATAATGAACGAGAATGAGTAGGTGAGAATGCGGTAAAGCGATCTTTCAAAAATAAAACTAATCTAATGTGAAACAATCTCGGCAGAGAACAGCCCTTTGCGATAGGTGGCGAGAAACTGGAAGTTGTAAAGGAATACGTCTACTTAGAACAGGTAGTAGCCGAACCATGAGAGTGAAATAACTAGAAGAAAATTCCCCATGTCCCGCTAATGGGAACCATGTGTGGATGCGAACCAGCGGTGAGATGGTTAGCTTGAGCGGGAGAAACGTCGCCGCTCTCGTTTCGCGGCAGCGGCCCGGGCGCTCATCGCGGCGCTGCACAGAAGAGAGAATGAGGCGCGCGCGCTCCGTCATTTTCATACCGCGGAACTACCGTGGAGCCCCCAGCGGAGTATGCAGCTGTCGCACCACCTGTCGTGCGCGCCGCTCCGTAAATGATTCCTGGAGGAGAGGACGGGGGGGGTACCGTGGGGAGAGGGGGGAGGGGACATGCATGCGCTGTGGGCGTGTGGGACGCGGGACCCGCTCCGTAGACTAGAGGATTCCTAGAGCAGAGAGGGGGGGAGAGGACGCGTATGCGCTGTGGGGATGTGGGACGCCGGAGCCGCTCCATAGAGTAGAGGATTCCTAGAGGAGAGAGGAGGAGAGGACGCGCATGCGCTGTGGGGATGTGGGACGCGGGCGCCGCTCCGTAGAGTAAATGATTCCCAGAGTAGAGGAACGGGGGTGATCGTAGGAGAGCATAGGGGAGGGGACGCGCATGCGCTGTGGGGTGCGTGGGACGCGGGGGGCCGCTCCGTAGAGTAGAGGATTCCTAGAGGAGACAAAGGGGGATGGGACGCGCATGCGCTGTGGTGGTGTGGGACGCCGGGAAGGAGGGACGGACTAAGTCCCCTCCAAACACATGCAAGCGAGATTAAGGAATGGGGTCAACCTGTGTGACAGACACCACCTGCCTAGCAATTGGTAAGCAGCCTCTCTGTGCTCTCGGCCATGACTCTGATGACTGTGGTAGGGTTGACGGCCTTCATATTACTACAGTGTTCTGGTTCGCATATTGGGTGCTTCCCTACTTCATTGAAGTAGCCGGACGCGGGACGGGGGACGCGGGAGGGACGGACATAGCCCCGAGCATAAGATGCTTCGCATCTAAAACTTCCCCATCTCCCGCTAAAGGGAACCGTGTGTGGATCCGAAGCAGCGGGGGGATGGTGTGCTTGAGCGGGAGAAACGTCGCCGCTCTCGTTTCGCGGCAGCTGCCCGTGCGCTCATCGCGGCGCTGCACAGGAGAGAGAATGAGGCGCGCGCTCCGTCATTTTCATACCGCGGAACTACCGTGGCGCCCCCCAGCGGAGTATGCAGCTGACGCACCACCTGTCGTGTGCGCCACTCCGTAGAGGATTCCTAGAGAGACCGTGGTGTGGGACCGTAGGAGATGGGGAGGTGACGCGTTTGCGCTGTGGGACGCGGGAGCCACTCCGTAGAGTAGAGGATTCCTAGAGAACAGAAAGGGGGTGGGCGTAGGAGAGGAGAGATAGGGGGGAGGGGACGTGCATGTGCTGGGGGGGGGGGGACGCGGACGCCGCTCCGTATAGTAAAGGATTCCTAGTGGCTGGACGCGGGACGCGGGATGGAGGGACGGACATAGCCCCGAGCATAACATGCTTCGCATGTAAAGAAACTTCCCCCATTTCCCGCTAAAGGGAACCATGTGTGGATGCGAAGCAGCGGGGGAGATGGTTAGCTTGAGCGGGAGAAACATCGCCGCTCTCGTTTCGCGGCAGCAGCCCGGGGGGCTCGTCGCGGCGCTGCACAGGAGAGAGAATGAGGCGCGCTCCGTCATTTTTATACCGCAGAACTGCCGTGGTGCCCCTAGCGGAGTATGCAGCTGTCGCACCACCTGTCGCGCACCGCTCCGTAGAGGATTCCTAGAGGAGAAGACGGGGCGAACCGTAGGAGAGGACAGAGAGAGGGGACGCGTATGCGCTGTGGGACGCGGGAGCCGCTCCGTAGAGTAGAGGATTCCTAGAGTAGAGAAAGGGGGGTGAGCGTAGGAGAGAGGCGGAGAGGACGCGCATGCGCTGTGGGGATGTCGGTCGCGGGCGCCGCTTTGTAGAGTAGAGGATTCCTACAGCAGAGAAAGGGGTGAGCGTAGGAGAGGAGATATAGGGGGGAGGGGACGCGCATCCGCTGTCGGGGTGTGGGACGCGGGGGGCCGCTCCCTAGAGTAGATGAATCCTAGAATAGAGAAAGGGGGGTGAGGTTAGGAGAGGAGAGAGAGGCGGAGGAGACGCGCATGCGCTGTGGGGGTGTGGGACGCGGGAAGGAGGGACGTCCACGCAACGGACCAACCACTGGGCGGACGACAGGGTGAAGCAATTGTTTCGGGCGTTCGCCGGTTTGAGAAGAGGGGGCAGATTCGAGACTAATATGCACCCGTTTCGCATGCGTTAGTATTCTCGCGCTTTGCGCATTGTGCAGACGCCATCCGCGTTCCTGCGCTCATAAAGCTCATTTATCGTGCCGCGTGAGGGGGAGACGCCACAGCTGGCACCGTGCCAGGCAGCTTCAACGGCGATGGCGACGGCGGGGTGCCGGCCTAAGGAGCTACGCTCCGAATAAAATTTTGCAGCGTGCGCGTCAACTAAAAGCGGACTGCGGGTCTCTGTGTCCAATCGGAGTTTTCTGTCTCTCATTGCCCATTAGCAGCGCATGTTCCAGTAGAAAACACCGGTCCACCACTACACACACACACACACACCGGTCCACCACCGGTGTGTGTGTGTGTGTGTGGTATTATGTGTTTATCAGTGCATATATCATATTCATCACCCAGCCCCTGGAGTAGCATGTCAGGCGAAAAGCCAGACAAACATCTCCAGCTATTCATTAAAATATTTCTCTCTCTCTCTCTCATCTTCTGACGCCCCGATGGCAATGTACGCTTGTATCACGCAATTATTACTGTGATATTACATGTTGTATTGTGACGCCTGTATACAGGACGCGTGTTTTTAAAGTATGAAAGTTATAAAGCCTGAAAGTTACCCGTAAATTTGTATTATTTACTTTATTTGCATCTTTTTCGATTTTTCGGTCAGGGACAAGATGATGCTTTTTCGCTCACAACCAACGACGGCGCCGCCGACGGAGGAATTTTTGCGAAACGAGCTCTTTAACGCTATCACGTTAAAAACAACGCAGTCATCTTCACTCCGCATGCTACGCATAACATCGATTTCCATAGCATGGGGATATGCCAAAATTTTTATAAGTAATCATTACGATCCCATGTTTTTTTTTATTACAATTTGACCGCGTTTTATTCACCAAAACTGTTATACGAGCTCTGACTTAGCGGAAGCCATATGTCATGTGGTTGTAACGGTGCAGAGCCAGGCAGTCAATCGGGTAAAGCTTGAGTTACTTGTTATCTTTCATGATAGAGGGGCGCGATAATACGGCACACAAAGAAAAAGAAGGACACGGGACGACGCGTGTCGTCCCATGTCCTTCTTTTTCTTTTTCTTTGTGTATCGTATTATCGCGTCCCTCTGTTTATCATGAACCAACACCAACTGGCCCAACTTTTTACTTTATTGTTATCTTTGCCAGCAGTGAAAACATTACGGGCAAAAAAGAACGTTCACATTACAATGATAAAGGGAGCATGACGTAACCCGTCAATAATATGCTCTTTTGTTAAACGCTCAGTTTCTAATACATGTATTGTCCCAACGTTTCAGCGTTTATCGCTGGTGCTCACGTAGGTCCCGAATCTATTACCTACTCATTTTTTTTAATAAGGCGCGCATTAGATAAGAATCATCCCGAACAACGCCTCCTCTATTTTATTCAATGCCAGTGCAAACGCTCGCCCCTCAATGGGAGCCGCCAGTCCGCCTTAGTTCATGGAGTGGTCGTGATGCGACGCCACATGTTGGGTAGGGCTCGCGCACATCGAGGCACCTACGGTAGGGCTGCTTGCGTCACACGTCTGTCCGAGCGCTTTCGCACGGAGATGCGATAGACGCATTTTCCCTCTCCAATATCATGCGTCTGTCCAATTTGTTCCTTCGTGCTCCTTCTTTGTAGCTCGAAGCAATGCCGCCGCCGCCTCACAGTGCTCGTGAGGCCCCTCTTAAAGGCAGCGCATGCACTGCAGCGTCGCAGTGACGCGTACCCATTGGTTGCCCGCATAGCGTCACGAACGGAGACGCGCTATCTGAAAACACCGTGTCTCTTACAGAGCCAGCGTGACAGCCAACATAGTGAACACGAGGGATGCAAGACGCCGCCCCACGGGACACAGAAACGTCAGGTGTGCGCGGAGCACGCACCACAGTCATAGCGAAAGGTTAAAAAGTGGCCATTCTATAGCCCGTTGTAAACTTCCTTGGGAACTACTAATAATACACTTGCAATATACGCCATAAGGAGCAGGATGAATATACTTTCACTAATACCAGCAGTTTAGTTGGTTGGGCCTAGGCCTGCCACGTGGGGATGCCACAAATTATCATAATTTTAGCGAAGTAGGGAATGAACCCAATTTGTCAGTATTTTATGGGAAGAAGCCAGGCACGCGTGGCGCATCCGTGGTGCATTATGTGCACTTTGCTAATGCCATGGCTGATGACGATGAAGAATTATGACTGAGCTCTTTTTGTAACCGGTGAAACGATTTACACCACCCGCTCGTTACGAACTTCGCATTGTCTGACGCCTCGTTGTTCTTTTACTCTTCCACCACTCTCTACTGCATCTGTTAACGTGATTCCATGCCCGACGGCGGTGGCGGACGACTGTACCAAAATCGGCTGCCGTTATGATCTGATAACAGCTTTCGCTGTACTAAATGCTTCCTCTTGTGAAACTACCAGTGTTTCTCCTGACCCGAGGTCGCGGGATTGAATCCCGGCCGCGGCCGCTGCATTTCGAAGAAAGAGATATGCCAGAGACTGCAGATTTGCTGAAACCGTGTGTTTAGAGACTCCCAGTACCCCAGGTTGTCGAAATTTCTGCAACCCTTCACAATGGCATCCCTCATATCAGATCGTGGTTTGGGGCGTAAAACTCCCGCAATAACTATCACTATTGGCAATATTTTCCGAAAGGCTGTCGTGCTAGTTGGTGTAGTGCACATAGCACACACTCGTTTTTATGGGAAAACGAAACCAAAGTCGAGGTTAAATAATTTTCATACGTTGAGTTTTGCAGTTCGTGTAAACTGTCGTTTGTTTCATACTCATCGATATCAGGAAAGCTTATTTAAGTGCGGAAACTTTTTTTTATTAATGTATATTTGGGAAATTCTTGAATTGCGGCATTCGTAAGCACGATTATTTAGGAACCGCACAATAAAAATTAGAATAGATGTAAACGGCAATGCTTTCCGCGGTCATTTTGAGGCTGTCGAAAAGCTTAATGTAATATCTCTTTTTGAGCTTATATCACGCGCAAAATAGATAGCGATTCTGTGGCAGCACGTAGGCTAACACCGAGTTCACATGCGCTCGTCACATAAGCAACACATCCACCAATGTCCACACGAGCTGCGGGACTCTTCAGATGAATATGGAACAAATAGAACTAAATTGTCTCTGTGGATGCTGAAGATTTCTACTAGAACTTACAAGCTAAGTAAGGAACTCGAAATGGAAACGCTTTGTATGTTCCAGGAATGGGCGATGAAGTTATTTGAATACTTTTCTTTTATGTCACAAAAAGCTTTTTTTTTTTTTTGCCACTCCAGGAACCATCCTAAAAGGCATTCCGCTATTTTAGAGAACAATATGGCCGTTCCAAAACCAATCAACATAGTGCACACGTTAAAGACATCTGTATTTTCACATCAGCAGCAGTTTACGCGAGCATGTGATACAATCTCGAGGGCTAAACGGTGTCTCGTAGTAGATGACTATCAAGATGCACCAGGTTCCGCATTAGGGTAACTTCTACTGAACGTAGCGCATTCAAGGAAAAGCTTCTGGAGATTGATTATAAGGTTGAAGGCCCACGATGCCTAAGCACAGCGGACAGTTCAAACGC
The DNA here is from genome assembly GCA_030522465.1 of Rhipicephalus appendiculatus. Classification (NCBI taxonomy): domain Eukaryota; kingdom Metazoa; phylum Arthropoda; class Arachnida; order Ixodida; family Ixodidae; genus Rhipicephalus; species Rhipicephalus appendiculatus. The sequence continues at coordinate 16,702 of JALIZH010028050.1, forward strand.
GTGCATGAGAGCATGAAATACCTGTGAATACATCCAAAGTAGGGGCTTCAAGAGGCGAGAATCATGACACTAGGCAGATGCACTGGAACGACGAACAGTGACTAGGATATGTCAATTCTCAGGAGTTCACGCAATCCGCGCCTATACCATGTTTCAATTGCTCGATATCTCTAATAATATAATAATATGTGGGGTTTGACGTCCCAAAACCACGATATGACTATGAGAGACGCCGTAGTGGAGGGCTCCGGAAATTTTGACCATCTGGTGTTCTTTAACGTGCACTGACATCGCACAGAACACGGGCCTCTACAATTTCGCCTCCATCGAACCCGCGACCTTCGGGATCAGCAGCCGAGCACCCCAACCGCTATACCACCGCGGCAGACAACTCTATATCTCTCAGCCTTATATCGAAAAACTAAATGGAGCACCAGACCACTTCTTAGTGAGTGCGAAACGAAGTGTGGGGAGAGGGAGAGCGTGCGGCGATGAAGTGTACGATACAAGCGACGGGGCAAATCAGCCCATTAGTGAAGATATCCCAAACCATCATTGAGCGAGGCATGTGCGACGTACTGAGTTCAGCTTTTCAGTACATACTATACTCGGAGAGCACTTTTTTTGACAGGACTGTGGAAGCTACAGAATCAGAGAAAATGCCGGCTACCGCGCCAAGAAAATAGCGCTTATGTTTATTGATAATTTTTTTCATTTGCCTTTCTGAAATAAATACCGCTTTATTTATTATGAGACTCAAACGGCTGCAGGAAATCACAACTGAAAAAAAAAAATCGACACATCCCACGTACCAAGCGAATCAATGCCATGCGATGCATACTGAGGGAAGGTAACGGTGGAGCAATGTTTTTTACTGATAAAAGCGTTACGTGAAATGACGTTAAAAATATGTACAAACGTTAAATGACGTTAAATGTAAAACGTGTAAAACGTTAAACGACGTTAAAAATGTGAAAACCGCTGTACGCACAGACATACGTTGAACAGTCGCATATGTTTCATGTAACCAGCTGCTTACAGTTCCGTAACAATAGCACCACCAAAATGAGTATTACCAGACTCTACTACTAAGAACACCAGAAGCAACAAGCTGATTTATAGCGCTTGTGCATGCGAGGATGGCAGCCCTGGCTATAGTGCATGGTATACCAACTTCAATGGATGGAGCTATTTGTAGAACGGACGTTAACCCGACGTGTCACCTGTATCAGAGGAGTATGTATGTATTGTTTATAGATTTAGATAGCCAGAACCGCAAGAACAACTGACGTTTAACCAGCACTACGCCTGCATAGGGTCTTTTTTCAAAAGCAGTTTCGAGACCTGGGGCGGTTCTGGGATATAATACTCGATTTCTACGCAGAACGCTTGGCTTCGATTGCAGCTGGGACCTTGATATTTGTTCTTTGGAGCCTTCGAGTGCACGCTGCCGATGTCAGTTTTAAGGCGAAAGCCTTTAATGTCACATGCTCACGTCCGTCCGGTGTCCGTCCGGCGTCCGTCCGTCCGTCCGTCCACACCCCCCCTGCGCATGCGCCAAACCATTAAAAAAATAAAAATAAAAAACCTCCTCTCCACCTCTCTCTCCTCTAGGCATCCCCCTCCCCGCGAAGGCCACACCCTCACTGTGCATGCGCGTCCCCTCTCTCCCCTCCTACGCTCCCCCTCTCTCCTCTAGGCATTCCTGCCCGCGGCGTCCACACCCCCACTGCGCATGCGCGTCTTCCCCTATCCTACGCTCCCCCTTCTCTCGCCTCGCGACGCCGACGCAGGCAGCGTCAGCTAGCGAGTTTCTTGGTTGAAAAAATTGGGGGACGCTTAAGCTTCGCCTTTAAGAGTTGAACGCGATAGCGATATCCCGTCCCTAGTGCGTACTTCAATCACTTAGTGCACACTATGTAATGGGTAGTATGCTTTAAACCAGGAGCAATTATGCGTGGCAAATGTGGGAAATGTTTTCGAACTTACTATGCACCCACTACGGGGGTGTTAAGGGAATACGCGCAGTAAGGTGTGTGCCGTTTGTAATGGGTGGCTGGCTTTAAACTATGATATTGTCGCAGGTTATAAAACACAGGGGCTTTATTCGGAGAAGTACGGCGTGTCGTACTCGGAGACACACTCAGAGAGAGAGAGAGAGAGCCGCCAAGGACGTCTTCTTGTTCACTCTCTTGTGCAGCGCCTCTCGCGCAGATCCGTGGTCTTCGTTGTCGTCGCTAGCGCACAGCTAGATCGAACTATGGACGCGGCAATATCGTTATGGTAGTCACATTCTGACGCCCGATGGCAATGTAAGCTTGTACCACACTATATTCCTGGGATATTACATGTTATATTGCGACGCCTATGTAAAGGACGCTTGCGTTTGCGAAGCGTGGAAGTTATTTTCACTGCATTTCCAAGCAGAGGAAGTTATTTTCACAGTATTTCCAAGCAGAGGCATGGCTGTGTGGTAGAACACCTGCTTGCCACGCAGACGACCCATTCGGTTTGTGTCTTATCCCACTGAGAGTGTAAAAAGAAAAAAGACATGGCATAATCAGTGGAATAGCCACACGCTTTCGCCGAACACACTTTGGAATGTACAAAGTGTCCTTAAATTTTTTTTTCTTAACACTGTCGCAATTCAAATACCAATGTATGTTAACGCCGTTCCTGCCCAGATATAAACTGTCAGTAACCTGTTGCGCATACTGCCATACCGTGGCCCGTGGTATAAGTGTATGTGCCATACTCGTCTGGAGGAAAGGGTTTCACGACGTACGCGATCAGATTTTCACGTTATTTATGTCATGAAGAGCCAGACATATTCCTCAAACTCTTTTCCCTCCCATCATAATGTTGTCTTACACCAAGTTAAGGAGGAGATCTGGAAAGCATCCAGCCGTACGCGGCTGTATATGTAAATGGTTAGATAGATATGTAGACAGAAACTCTCAAAGTGCCTGCAATTTTTAGAGAAATCATTGGCATTTTATACAGTTATTGTTCACTTTGCAAGAATGCCTTCCTTTTTCTTTGCATTTTTTAGACAGCACCACCTTTTTCAGCAAGCCCGTTTTCAAAAGTAAACATGCCGTCCATGACGTAGTGGCTCAGTGCGCAACCGCAAATGCACTTTTTAGTTCTCCAACAAAATATACTCGTACTATGGCACTAAAATGCGCACCGAGCTATGGAAATGTTTGTGCCATTCACAGTTTTGACGTATATAATTTGCTAAACGCGTTAAAGATGCGAGTGAGCAAAACCGAAATCAGCCGCAAGCTGCCGCACTACTTGCGGAACAACACAAATGTGCGGAAGCCCCACCTTTGTAGTCTTCGCTCGAGTATCAACCTAAGTTGTCGCGAAATATAGCCCCGCTGACTTAAAAGAAAACAAAACAAACAAAAAAAAAACAAGAACGCGAGAACGCGAGCATTTTTAGTAGCGGGTATACGAACCAGACATTTTGGAAATCGTTTCTTGCGGTTGTTTCTAAAGACGACATAACCTGTCATAATTAGGCAGCAAAGATGTCTAGCGATTCACACTCTCGCCACAAAATATTACGAGCACTTTCTCGCAATCGCGCGATATTCGTCAATGCGTGGAGCAGCGGTACTATAAATAACGAACGAGAATGAGTAGTTGAGAATGAAGTAATGCGATCTTCGGAAAATGTGACAATTTTGACGCCTGGACGAAGCAATGAATGTGATTGCAACAAATTCGAATATTACACTAAGTGATGCTAGCAGCTAACTGCTTTTAATATCCGCGCTGGCTCAACAAAACTCTGGTGTATGGAAATGCCACTGCTGCCGCTTGCGAAGCTAGCCTTTTTGCTTTTAATCGCTTCAACGCAAAGAGCGGTGAGAGCGAGCAGCTACAAGGGCATAAGCCGTCTGGTAATCCTTGTGAAGCAGATTTGTACATATTACTGAAAATAAGTAATTGATTAGAACTTGAAAAACTTCCTTTGATATGTAATTGATGGCTGGGATAAATTACATAGTGAGAAAAGTAAAGTTACTCAACAATTGCAGAAATGTAATCAAGTACTTTTGCATTACTCTCCTTTAAAAATTTTATCGCTTTAACACACTAACGCAATGTTCTTCAAACTGCAACGAACTACACTGGTAGAGAGAATGCTGGAGGCTTGCGTGAGGGTTGGCGGGCTTAGTGTGCCTTCTGTGATATTGCCAATGTGCTCCTTTCTTTCCATTATCATGTTACCGTCCCATTACAATGTAACTGCTACCTTGCGCAAACGCGCTCGATTGACTGGGAACTATCTAGATAATTTTTGAACCTTCCGAATAGATTACATGCAAGCCACGAATATTAGAGTTAGTTCTGGAGCTGACGCGGCCGCTGACGATACCGCTGGAATCTTCGATGATACATGTATAAAAGCCGACGCGCTTGACCACTTGTAGGTTGTTCGACGGCCGACGCCCCGTTCGCCGTTATCATTTTACAGTGTGTATTGCTGCAGTCTGATCTTCTCCGTTTCCCGGCCACAAGTTCGGCCAAATAAAGAGTTTCATCTTGGACACGCTGACTGCTGCCTTTGTCAAGGTCATGACCCCCTTGACAATATCATGCTACAAGTTGTTTCAACAGGAGTTGCTTAGCGAAATTTTCATCACTGATTCTTCCACGTTTCCTCGTTAAACGGTCAGCTGGTACACCGAACACTCTATCAATGCATGTGCCGGATGGGATGAAGGTATCATAACGTAGGAACACCTTTTTTCACTAGCTCGTACTTGTGCAGTGCTTCGATACTATAGTGTCCATGTCCTCCATGAAGCGTTTCACTTCGCTATGCTTGGCGCTCGCGTAAGGCGTTCCACGTAAGCTCAGAGAAAACGTTAAAAAATAGGCTGTGTATAGTGGTGCCGAGCCTGAAAGAAGTGCGAAGCTACAGGGCCTGCCAAGTTTTACTTTATGCTTATGTGTCTTGCTCTTTCTATTTTTCTATCTCTATTGGTCTGTGTGTATTTCTAGCTCCATCTTTCTGTCTCTATTTTGTTATGTTGGTCACACTTTTTATCTTTCTTTGTATTTCCTCCCTTTCTTTCTCTCTCTCTCTCTTGTCTTTGATTCTCTCTCTCTTTCTCGCTTTCTCCCTGTTTTCATCTTGCTTTCTTTTGTCCATTTTTTTGTCTGTGTTCGTATATTTTTCACTCTATTTCTTTCCATATTTTCGCTAGCATTCTTTCTCTTTATTTCTCTTTCTTTTATGGCTTTCTTTCTCTCCCTCTGTTGGTGCCTATTTTCTCGTCAGAAATTATTGCACCCACGCCGGACAGGTCGACGCGTGTGTTCTGGGAACGAAGCCGGAGATGAAGTAGAAGACGAAGAGAGTACGTGCCGGTTTATGTTGATGTCAGTTTTTTGTTCGCTCTGCACTCGACCCCAATCCAATCTTCTACGCTGAGAATGTTACAGACAGGATCTTTCCCGTCGAGAGGTAAATTTAGCCACTTTGCTCCGGACATCGACCCACGCTGCCCTGAGTGCAATGCAGAGTATTGCTCGTTAGAACACATGCTCTGGCAATGTTCTGCGTTACGAAATGCGCCTATTAATCAACAAGAGTACTGGGAGGAAGCCCTCAGAAGTGGCGATCCCAAGGAACAACTAAGGGCTGTCCAAAAGGGCCCGCGAACGGGCGGAGGACCATGGTCTTCCGGTCCCAACGTGGGCGCGGGCCCGCAACTACGAGCTTGTAGTTCCTTTGGACCTTATTAAAGTTTGTTGACTGACTGACTGACTCTGCACGGACTAACGGTCGGCTTAAACAGCCCCGCTGTTAAAACGTTGCATAATTGGCCTTAGTAAATTGACCAATTGAGTGTAATTTGATATCAATAAAATACTATAAGGATCAAGCGTAGGCTTGGTTGGCTCTTATCTAAGCGGACGATAACGAAGACGCAGCGTCGGAGCGTACAGTTCATTTTAATAGAGAAGAATACACTGTCCGTGATACCGTCACTATTTGTTTGCTGGTGCAAAAGCTCCGATTACGGGGTGATTTGTAAGAGTAGAAAAATACACAAACTTCCCGGTGATCATAACAAGGATGCAGAAGATATGGCAGTCAAATAGCGAGGTGGTTTCTATCACATTGAATCACAGCAAATAAGTGTACTATAACTATAAAGAGTGCCACGTGACGGTAAAACATATGCTGATATTTTCATTGAGTCGCGGTTAAGAACTGATTAAAAAAAAGAACTTTGTGTCTCGTTACGTGAAACACCCAGTACACTTGTGCTGTGATTCAATGTGATAGGAACCACCTCGCTATTTGACTGCCCTATCTTCTTCATCCTTGTTGTGATCACCGGGAAGTTTGTTTATTCTTGCACTCTTAGAGATCACCCCGTAATCGGAGCTTTTGCACCAGCAAACAAATAGTGATGGTATCACGGGGCAGTCTATTCTTCTCTGTATTAAAAGGAACTGTACGCTCCGAAGCTGTGTCTCCGTTATCATCCGCTTAGATAAGAGCCAACC
>JALIZH010028051.1:0-15589 GCA_030522465.1 Rhipicephalus appendiculatus
TTCCTAATTTACAGGCTTTGTTGTAGACATTGCAGAGATCGTCGTGCGGGATAATTTTCTTTCAACTGATGGTGAATATGTCACCACCTAAGCAACATTTTTTCTACCGTCAGCCTTCGCATACGCCCCTTGTTTGCAATGTGGCGGGTGATAACTAATGTAATCAAGGTATTGTTGGCTATCTGGTTTTCTGCTTGTAGAGCGTCGTCTTTATTTCTCTGTTTCAATATATACCGCGACGTCTAGGTAGTTAATTTCACTTAATAAATGGTGCATGCTAAATTTATTTCTAGGGTGAAACTTCACCCTATAATCAATGAATGCGTTTCAGTGCGCTTATACAAGTTCCCCTATAATAAATATGTCCTGTGCTTGGTAGGTGTAAGGCCTTAGCGGCGATCATTTCAAAAGCTCTGATTTTAACAGTTCCATAAAAATGATGGTGTATGTTAGTGCAAAACGGGTTCGCCTACTAGTGCCAACAATTTGCAGGTAGTACTATGAATCCAATTCAAAATTCTTAAGCGCGATGACTAACTTCAGTAACGAGGTGAACTTCAACATTGCGTCCTTGCTTGCTTCATACGAGTGACACTGAGACCACTTCAATCTCTTCAGTGATAGGTATATTCGTGTACAAAGAGCAGACATCTAATGTAACCAGAATCGCCTGATCCGAGACTGCTTGTGTTTCGTTAATGAAGTCTAACATTTTGAGGAAATGAGAGGTGTTTTTAACAAACGATGGAAGTATAGATGGTATGTCAAATAAACGATCATTTTGAAATTTTGATAGCAGCTCAGTAGGTGTATTATCGTTGGAAAGATTCGTCTACCTCACTTTTGCGCGATAAGTAGTTCATCTATGGAAGCCCTATGAATCTTCGGGAGGAGCTAGACGCAGCCTACTTGCTTGTTATTAGGAGCCAAGGAGCAGGACTTGTGATTAATGGCCAGCGTGGAAAATCCGTGATCATGACCTGTATTCTCTTGCCATACTCTTCAGTCGTGTCGGACGTTAGTTTTCGGTAGTGGGTGTTGATGCTGAATTTTTCTGATAGCTTCGCTTTTATATTTTTTTTAAGGTAGATCAATATACTACCAGCCTTAACAGCATATTTTCCAACAATACGCGTTATATTAGCGATTTGTTTAATGAGGTCGTGCTTGCTTTGCAGAAGTCCTTCGGCTTTCCGCGTCGTCTTGTGCTGAGAATTTTTCTTGCGGCTAGTTTGTGTGTTGGTCTAAATCTTGGCACTGTTCTGTATCAGGTGTGCAAGGGCTCGGCGGTCGCAGCACATCATTTGTCACGCCTCCTGCATGTGCCTTATCAAAAAAAGAATCTCTTGATATGCAAACGCCTCGGGAAAACACAGTTATATCTTTGTGGAGCTAGCACTCGTTCACTGCATTGTCTGTGGGGCAAAATGTGATGCCTTCAAAAATACTGCTCCATTTCGCTAATAGGTTAGGTGTTACCTTACCTAGAGCTTATCCTAATTGTAAGGCCTTTCGGAACTTTCTTTTCTTTACTACTGCTAGAATATTTCTTCAAATAATTATCTAGTTTGTTTTCCGGCGTTTTGCGGGTATATGAGAAAAGAGCGAGATTTACGGTGGCCTGTGCTGTTTTTGGTGTTTATTTCTCAATTGTGTTTCCTCGCGCAGAGTTCCGGGGCACAAAGTAATCATATCGTGCTTTCCTACTACTCTTTGTGTTAGTGGTGAAGTCTGACCCGGCGTGTGTTTGTGTCTCTGTTTGTTTGCCAGCCTTCGCAGGAGTGTCTACAAGGACAGTACGTGTGTTTTTCGCCTCTGCTTGCTGTGTGGTTTACGTTAGTGGTGTTTCTATTGCTCCGTCTGAACAGATGCTTATTCTGTCAGTGCTAGGGTGAGGCATGTACAGCAGCTAGAGCTTGTAGAATGTGGAGCGCGTTGTTCTGGTTCGTGGGACGGTCCGTTGGGTTGTGTCATTGCCTGGGTCTGTTTAAATTCATTCCTCATTTTGTACTTGCTACTCTATCACCTCGACACCTGAAAAGTTAGGTTGCAGTCCGTCTCTATCGAGCAGAATGTCAATGTCCTCGTGAGTTTGCGCGTTGTGGATGATATCAACGTTTTTGTGGCTGTGTTAACTGATGTCCACAAGAAATTCGTTAACGTTACGAGATCCTCGTGCGTGAGCTAGGGGTGTTTGAGATCGTGCAATGGGTGATGAGCGCTTTTTTTTATGCGAGGCTAGGCAAAACTGTTGTTCGGTGTATTTTGTGTCTATTGTCTTGTTCTGAAAATCTTTTACCAGAGCCTTCAAGGCCTCCACAAGACGTCACCGTTGTTGTGCACAGTCGTTAGTGCCGATATGAATGATGAAACGCGTGATGTAGCGTGGTGCAGCAGAGATCAAATCCTGAGTGTAGTGTATCGTGGTGCCGATACATGACACGATAAAATTGAACATATTGAATATATATTGAACACGATAACAAAAGTGCAAAGTTCCCAAAAAAGCACATGACGGCGCCGACAAGCACGTTGTCACAGGGTGGAGCTGTGAAGTAGTGAGACCACGTCATCCCTTTTATTATTGTTTAAACAAATTCAAAGCACGTGCTAACGTTGAGCAGAATGCAATAATTACTCTTAATATATACCCCATTATGTCCATGCTACAGTCATTAGTCAATGTAATCAGGTACAGTTGAGGTCCACTTATTTTTAAACGTTCAAAACATTGCTCACTCCTGATATGTATAACGATAAATAACGGACAAAATGAATTATCTAGTACTCAAAGTATTAGCAGCCATATGGCCCGTCTGCCAGGTAAATGTTCTGAACACGACGATTAATGTCAATTATGTCCACCTATCAAGGCCTATGAATGTCCACCTATCAAAACCGACATCGATTCGTAAAACGGAAAAAAAGGGTGAATACTGACGAGCATGCTTAGGATATCAATTATGACTTTTCGTGCGTCAAAAATTTAGAAGGCATTGAAATGCCCTGAAATATTAACTGACCTGCTTGACATCCCATCCAGCCGTATGAGTCGTAATATCAGTGAAAATAACGACCAGTATGGCTACGAGTACATCAGTTTGCATGGCGGTTTAGTTCACTGTTCGTAATCTTCCGCGCGCCCAACGTGAAGCTTATCCTGATCGACACTTTCCTGAATACAAAACGCGGTCACGCTACTTTCCCGTCTTTTATGCGACACTGTGACGCAGATGAATTGCGTTGTTGCGCTCATAGTGGTGTCTTCATCGACTGTCATGCATTTCTAGCACTTTATGTGTTTAATAATGACTCGACTGCAGAATCACTGGCACGTCACCGAAGTTTCGACATCAATACTGTGCAGGGAACATATCGAAATAAAAATTGAGACAACGGGCTTGTAGCACAATGCTGCAAAAATTTATGCAATTTCTGAGAAACGAGAGGGGTTGAGCGACTGCCCCGGGAAACTTATTGGTCCAGGCTTCGATCCGCGAAAAAGAGGGAATTTTCATCATTTAGGAGGCTTTCGCTTCTTTGAGGCACGCATTGATTCTCTTGTGGGTTTGTTCTACGAATCCGTGGTTGTTAATTTCATCATTCATAATCCTGCCGACACCTTACGGCATTCCTCAGAGCTCGCTAACAATAAAAATAACTTTTTTGCGCCGACGCACTTAGTGTAAAAATAACCTCCTCTTGGTGTCAATCGTTTGTCGTTGAATATCGATAACTTAATGGGTTACAGAGTGACGCGTGGACTTATGCGAACTGAAACGTTGAAGCCGCGCTATATCTGTGCCTAGATGCATTGAGAGAGGAGCTGCATGATAGAAAACGAAACAAAAAAAATATGGCTGATCCCTCTCTCACAGGAATCGGTATAGCACGGAAGTGAAACGTGTCTTCACAGAGATGGTTTAGCGTTTATTGTACATTGTTTCGCCACAAGGGCGAAGGAATGAATGCTGTAACAACCAATTGTAATATCACGCGGAAAATTGCAAGAAGCTCGAAACTTGCTCCGCGCTCCTCAAGCAGGAAGGGCGCACGAAAAGAACATACAGAAGACGAGCGCGGACTAACAACTGTCACACCTCGACACCTAAAGCACTCTGCTCAAACACAAAGAAGGACGCTCGAAACGAACGCACAAGTATACACAGGACGAGCGCGAATTACCAGCTGTCACAACTGTTACTTCTTTGTTTCTGAGGAGTGCACTTCCTTTCTCAAACGCAACCGCTACAGCGAGCGAAGCGAATTTCGCGCTCCATGTTACTTATGCTCAAACCAGCGGTGAAAGCACAAGACTTCGAGTAAAGTGAGCGCGCATCGCAACACGTTGCGCGCCGACCTTTAAAGCGCGCCCTCCGCGCCATTCATGCCATATCACCAGTGATAAAGGAAATGCGCTGAAACCACCGAGCTCTGAGTACCGCAAACGGTAAATGATGTATATAAATAGGTCACCGTTAGTAAGAGTGTGGCTGAGTGGATTCGCGCCGCACGCTGAGGAGCGAGGGGTCGTAGATTCTACTCCCAGCAACAGAACTTTTAGAAGGCGAAGCACCTTAAGACCTCACAATGTCCGTCCGTCCGCCGTAGTCTGCAGTCGAAGTGCAGGTGCAAAAAATCCACGCTTCTGCGTGCAACGCGCCTACGTACGCATCGGGCTAAAAATAGACCGTTCTCGGGCGAACGCACAACGCGCACCAGAACCAGAAAAGAGGCCACAACACCGTAAAAACAGCGACATTTAAGTACCCATCAATGAAACCATATGACAGAAGAAAGGGTTAACAAGAACAAAATAAAAGGCTGTTAACCAGAACAAAATATACGGTAACACCTAAAGATCCCACTGCTTCGCCCACTCATCATGTCTAAAAAAGTGACGAAGCTTGCACTAAGTCATGAAAGCCTTGAATGAGTGACACTGAGCGATTCTGAAGACTAATCTGCATAGTTCTAGATTGTTTCTAGGCCTTAGCTTCTATGTTGCTTCTAGGTCGTTGCTAGGCTTTAGACAGGTGGTTCCAGGTTGTTTCTGCGTTGACTCTCAGCACAAAGATGTTCGAGTTGAACCACAGACAGTAGATCTATGGGCACGTCATCGTTGGCGTAGGCCTTCAAACGCTTCGGGTCTTCTCGCAGCCGCCGTTGCTTTTCCCGTTCCCTCGGTGTAGGTGCTCGCTATCTTCGGCTCGCCGCCGTCGCTTCGCATCAATTTGTTCGGCTAACTGTTGCCTTCTTCCTTTTTAGTGGATGTTGTGTGCAGTGGGACTGACCCAATTTCTGTGGCACATACCCATTTTTCATGATGATAATTTTCCTTATAGGCAGCACAAATTTATGTGGCACATACTCGTTTGTTGGGCTAACTGTTACCTTCATTTTTAGTGGCGCAATGGTGAGTCGTGGGAATGACCGAATTTCTGTGGCGCATATCCGTTTATGATAGGTTTTTTGCACCAGGTGAACAAGGAATGATTTGCTGAACATCTTCGCTCTTAAAGTGACCCAGAAAAAAAACTCTACACCTTCGTCTAACTTATGCGGAATGGAGATCAAAGTAGCGTGCGCAAACTTTCGGTCAAATGCACTGCTGGTCCGATACGTCTCGCATTCGGCGCGAAGCAGAATTTATTGCCACGCGTGCTTCTTATCGTATTTTAATGTAACCTGTCCTTTATGAATACACTCTAATCACGGTAACGTTTACGACAACATAAGAGAGCAAGTTACGGGGCTGTTGCAACAATATTTTATTTTTTGAGTTTTCTCCATTTTACTATCATAGAGCGGTTACAGTGACAGAAGCATGTCATTTCAACGGCTAAAGCATCGCGATAAGCATCATAACCTTTAGATTGTAACAAGTAAAATCAGAGTGACTGATCTGTCAGAGGACCTACACTATTGATTGGAAGCTTATTGATCATTGAGTCACATCGCCATCTGGATGCAGAATTTTCGACATGTGCGATTTTAGACAAAGGCAGTTTGCTATACAGTTAGGTCCTGGTCGCATACTGGCGTCGCGAAGTGTCATAATGAAGATAAAGGCTTGCACAAAGCCGTGTTGAAGGTTGGCTTTAGGAAATAAACAGCTGATAATGTATGCACATAACGGTTCTTTACAGCAGAAGAGCGCATTATAGCAGCAGCGATTTTACATTGCGGGATACTGTGGCAAGCGATGGTGGGATATTAATTAAAACTTTTGTTCGATGAAGCGAGCCTGCTTCCAAAGCACTTAATTTAAGAAGTGGCATAAAATCTGTGTAGACAGGGGCAGAAACACAAAAAACGTAATACATTCTCATGCATGCTAAACGTTTGCACAAATCAAATTCTTGAGTTGCTCTTACATATATTTCCCTTTTAACCGCTGGGACTAATGCCTAGTTCACAATGGAGAATCCGCTGTCTACAGCGAGCGGAATTCTCCTGTCGCCGATACACAGCGTCGTTCGCACTGCACGCACACCGCGCCGCCGGACTAAAGTCACTAGAACGGGAAAGTACCCCGGCCCACCGCCATATTTGGTCCAGCGCGGCTGACTGTGCGCCTGCTGGGTCTGCCTGCGGAAACGGTGGACGACGTCCTTTTTCCCGCACGCTCGAAGATACAAGCCCTCCGAGCCTTCCCCGAGTTCTCTGCTTCTGCGGACCTCGCCACCTTATAGACAAACGCTTCAGTTTCGTGCTACCGTCTGCGCTGACAAGACTCCTCTTGCCATGCCTTTCACTCTTTCTTTCTATCTTTTCTTCTTTCTATCATCTTTACTTCCCCCCTCCCCATCCCTAAAGGCGCTGAGCCGTGCCCCCGCTACGGGAGGCAGAAAACAGCGTCCTTTTTATTTTTTTCCTCTTTCATTAACCATCTCTCTCTCTGCGGCGGAGCAGTGTTGGTTTTAGAAGTAGTAAAGTATGTTTTACGCATTGCGTGCGTTTCTGCAACCCGGAACGAAGCATACCGTTGTACTTTAACCAACAAAGAATTCGTGGCAACTTTAATTGCCTACACACGCACACACGCGTACTAACACGATAAAGAAATGCGAACGGCGCGGGATTTAAGCCATCGGCTGTCGGCATTTATTAAATGCGAAGCATTTCTTAGTGAACTTCTGCGCCTTTGAAGGCGCAAAAGTTCTATCTATCTATCTATCTATCTATCTATCTATCTATCTATCTATCTATCTATCTATCTATCTATCTATCTATCTATCTATCTATCTATCTATCTATCTATCCGCATACGACTTCGTGCTTTCCTGCCCGTTTCCTTAAGGAGATCTGTACCAAAATTGGTGTGGCATAACATGACTGTACGACGAATATAAATGGCAGGTTATTACATTAAAATTATAACATGCATGTTATATTTCGTGTGAGGAGCCGCACGATTTACACACCACTGCCTTGGTGCTCTTGCGGCCGCTTCGTTAACTTTATATATACCGTAAAATGGTGTTACTTTGTGACAGATTTCGTACGTTTTCATTCTCTCGCTGAACAATTATAAACATAAAGGGGAATGAATAGCGGCATAACGTTGCTGAAACATTCCCTCACACGACAGTATGTTCTACAAATCCGGCATTTTAATACAAACGGCTATATTCAGGTTAAAAGCTGTCACAATGTTACCCCGTCGTGTGGGGCAACTTTGTGACAACGTTGTCTTTGGCTGAATATGATTGGGAAAAAAGGGGCTGGCGTAATGTTACCCTATCAAAAGTTTATTTGCGTTATGTAGAATCGCTGTCAGTGCTTTCTTCTGGGCTGTCGTCAAGAGAAGACCTCTTCCTAGGTTGTCAAGCTCTGATACCGGAGGAAGAGCTGTCCTTCTTTCCGGTTGTCGGTTTTCCTGTCTTGCTCGCTTCTTCTACGTCGGCAACCGATATGCTTTTCCCCGCTGGGATGTTGAGCATCTTCCTCCTTTCAACGAAACAACATATAATTTAAATTAAACAAGCTTCTCCATCTCCCGCTAAAGGGAACCATGTGTGGATGCGAAGCAGGGGGAGGGGGGGGGGGCAAAGTTCGGGATCGCCACGTCGCCACTCCCATTTCGCGGCAGCGGCCTGGGCGCTCATCACGGTGCTGCACAGGAGAGAGAATGACGCGCGCGCGCCCCCTCATTTTCATACCGCGGATCTACCGTGGCGTCCCCAGCAGAGTATGCAGCTGTCGCACCACCTGTCGTGCGCGCCGCTCTGTAGAGTAGAGGATTCCTAGAGGAGAGAAAGGGGAGAGGAGAGAGAGGGGGGAGGGGACGCGCATGCGCTGTGGGGGGTGCGGGACGTGGGAAGGAGGGACGGACAAAGCCCCCGTAAGCACATGCAAGCAAGATCAAAAAATGGAGTCAACCTGGGCGACAGACACCACTGGTAGTGCCTGTTATTCTTTGCTTGCACCCACCACCTGCCTGGGCATTGCTAAGCAGCCACTCTGTGCTCTCGGCCATGACTGGTGACTGTGGTGTGGTTGACGGCCTTATTGTACTGCAGTGTTCTGGTTCGCATGGTGGGTGCTTCCCTACTTCATGAAAGTGACCGGACACGGGAGAGAGGGACGGACAACGCCCCCGCCATAAGATGTTTCGCATCGAAAACAGAGTGGGGTAACTTTGTTACAATTGACGTGTCACAAAGTAACCCCGCGAAGTATCAACATTCCATTTTTGTTTCTATAAACTTCAACAGACGTGACTTGATTAAATTTATATTACAGTTTATTTTAGCTTACATATTAACAATCACAAGTACGTACCTGTTTTCGCTGTTTTTCTTGTGCGGATGGGTCGAGCGCACAAAGTTTACGGTGCTTCAACAATGCGCACTAAAACACCATTGAACATGTCAGCGTCTAGAGTGGCTCCGGAGCGTGGGAACATTGGCCGGCTGTTGCTAAGTGCCACGGCATGTCAGGTGAGCTTTTGGATGGCTTATAGTTTTTCGGCGGCACCTGGTCGTGGCGCGAGATTTAAAGTACAGAAAACCGAGCGCGTGTCACAAAGTAACCCCTGCAGTCACAAAGTAACCTCATTTTACGGTATACCACAATTAGTATGGCGTAACAAGAGTGCATGACGAACATAACATGCTCGCGGCCGTTTCGCTAGCTTGGTTTATACCAAGATAGGTATTGCGGCTGGTGGATGTATGACGAACATGAATGACAGGTGGCGACAAGAAACATGTAATACATTCTTGTCATATTTTCTTGCATAGAAACAAGGTGACATGTCACATTATCTTGTTACAACCTATCATGTTTGTTCGTCGTTCAGTAACGTTACACCATACCAATTTTGGTGCATATCAAGATAGCGAACCGTCCGCGAGGGCACCATAAGCATGGAATGTAAAGCATGGCTTACGTGACATGCATGTCATGATTTTCACTCACAACCTGTCAGTCATGTTCGTCTTACAGTCACCTCACAATATACCAATTTTGATGAATATCAAGCTAGTCAACCGGCCGTAAGCCCACCATGAGCTCGGCATGTAAATGATGTTGCACATGAAATTCGCGTCCTGATTTTCATGTTTCCACCTTTCATTCATGTCCGTCATAGACACCTCTCAAAATACCAATTTTGGTGAATATCAAGCTAGCCACCCGGCAGTGAGCCCACCGTGAGTACGGCATATAAATCATATCGTACATTAAATTCACTTCATGACTTTTAGGTTTCTACCTTTCATTCATGTTCGTCATGTAGTCACATCACAAAATACCAATTTTGGTGAATATCGAGCGAGCCACCCGGCCGTAAGCCCACCGTGAACGCGGCATGTACACCATGTTGTACATGAAATTTGCGCCACAATTTTCATGTGTGCACCTTTTATTCATGTTCGTCATAGTCTCCTCACAAAATACCAATTTCAGTGCAAATCAAGCTAGCCAACCGGCCGCGAGCACACCATGAGCGCGGCATGTAAATCATGCTGTATATGAAAAGCATGCCACGATTTTCATGTTACCACCATTCATTCATATTCTTCATACAGATATATCTCGTCGAAGAAATGTTGGCATATATCCATTTGATCAAACGGCCGCGAGCGCGCCCACACACTAGCGAGGCGAGCGAGCTGGAGCCTTTATGTGGTGAAGCACGCCGAGAGCGCGCGGCGGCGAAGGGAAAACGAATGCGGTACTCTCTCCGTTCCAGTGACTTTACGCTGATGATGATGATGATGATGATGATGTGGTGCCGTTCCCTTTATAACGGGTCGCCGCGTGTATAGCGGCTTGGCAATAAAAAAGATACAGGAGTATATAAAAAAATAGAAAAAAAAAGATTAAGGCGGATGTGAGGGACGACCTACTCTATGAAAAAAAAAGGGGGAAAGGGGGGGTACCGTTCACTTCGCGACCCTCTGAAGAGATAAGATTCTCCATCTTTCCAAGCGCCGCTTAGTGCGCTCCACCGCTCCTCTGTTCATCTCCCCATCATCACCCTCGAATCCCAGTGCGAAATGCAACGGAGTGTCTCCTCTACATTGGGGTTCGATTTCCTTGCACTGCACCACAATGTGTTCCATAGTTTCGTCAGCACACTCACAGACCCTACACAACACATCCCGCTGCTCACTACCTATAGTCCGCTGGCGTTCCAAGGTGCGCAGGGCCCCAGCTCGCGCCTCGAAGAGCAGGCTGCTTCCAAGGCTATTGTCATATATGAACACCGCGCCAATAGTCCGCTTGTGTTGTCCATACAACGTCATAGAGCTCTTGTCCCCCCATCCCCTGCAGCCACAGCTCCTCTTCCTTCTCCTGGACACGGTCGCGCACATTCTTCACATATTGCGGCCATGTGTCCGCCTGTATAGGTGCCGTGAAGAAGCCATATTTCTTCTCAAGGCGGTATATGCGGTTTGTCCAGTTGGTGCGCATACACGTCGCTGAGAGGTAGTCAAAGATATGTCGGGCGAGTCGCTCTTTCCGCAGAAAAAGCAAGCGGCCACGGGTAGGTCAGCTTGCTTGCCGCCTCCCGTGCCTCGAAAGTGGACCACCCGAGGTCTCCTTGAACAGCTTCGATAGCTACTGCCCCATGCGACCCCAAAGCAGTGCGGCCGACCTCTCGCTGCCGTCGTTCCAGCCATTACCTGGTCGCATGAGGCAAGCAGAGAATGGCGTTGCAGAAAGTCAGTGCCGGCACATGCACAAGATTCCACATGTCACGAACCGTGAGATATCTGTTGAATCCCCATATGCTTCTGCGCCGGAGCACACTGTCCCCGCAGGGCCATCCGTCTGACTATTTCCTCGTGTTCACTATAAATGTCGCCTCCTGCACGCAGCGTCACTCCGAGGTACTTGTACGATGAGGCAACCCCCAGCACCTTTCCAGGACAGTGTCAGGGTTTCGTTGCCTAATGTCACACCCGCTAGCTGTACTACTGTCGTCTTCTTGGCGTTATAACGAAGCCCCAGCTTTTCGACTTCCGCTGCACAGATGTTGAGTAGTGCCTGCATGTCCCGATGATTTTCTGTCATTAAAACAATGTCATCTGCAAACGCTAGTCCCGGTATCTTGCGATTTTCGTCTATACCGGTGGTGCTGTATTTCAGGCTGAAGCCTAAGGAAGACCTTCTCTATCGCTCGTTCAAGTCCGGACACATACAATAGGTATAGTATCGGCGATAGTGGGCAGCCCTGACGGAGACCCCTCGAAACCTCCACAGATTCTGTCGTGACCCCAGCAAAGGACGTCGTAACTGTGTTGCCGCTGTACAACTGCTTAATTGTTGTCAGTAGTGTTTCCGGGAGACCCAGGTCTCTCAGGCAGTTAAAGAGACTGGCATGCGGAACATTGTCATATGCTTTCTCCACATCCAGGAAGCAGCAAAGCAGTCCACGGGTTTTCCTTTCTGGCAATCTCGGCACACTGCGTAATCACGAAGAGGTTGTCTTCCAACCGCCTGCCCTTTCGGAAGCCATTCTGTAGTTCTGTGAGGAGACCGTTGGACTCCGCCCACCCGTATACCCAGTCTTTTATCACTTGCGTGAAGGCTCTGTATAGCGTGCAGGTGACTGTCAGTGGTCTGTAGTCGCTTAGATGACTTGTATTGCCTCCTTTCTTGGGGATCAGCACTACTCTGCCGAGTCGCCATTCTTTGGCTATCTCCTCGCCATCCAACATGTTGGTGAAGAAACCAGCCAGCTGTTCCTTGCATTCTGAGCCTAGGCACTTAATTAGGCTGGCTGGTATGCCGTCAGGCCCTGTGGCTGTGTGCGTCCGAAGGCGGGAGAGTGCACGTTCGACACTCCCGTGTGAGAAAGCCCAGTTTGTCTCCGAGAGGTGCGGAGCGGTCGGCCCACTTCGAGTCTTGCTTGTAGGACTGTCATTTGCGTCTGTAGGACTATACAGGGTCTTTAAATATGTTGTTACATACCATTTAAGGTCTACAACCTGCTGTCCTGTTTCGCTGTCCATGATTTGGAGCTCCGGCTGTTCTTTTCTATCAAGCGACCGGACATAGTTCCAGAATTTTGCAGCCGTTGACTTTCCCTCCTCTCGCAGGTCCTGTAACATCTGTCTATTGGCATTGGCTAGCTTCATTTGAACCAGGGCCTGCATTTCGTGTTTCAGCTTCACGTAGTGCTGCCATTTGTCGCTACAAACCTCGGGGTCTTTTGCCTTGACCGCACGGCGATGGGCACGGTTTGCCTCTCGGCGTGCCTGCCACGCCTGGGCGACTTCCTTGTCCCACCACAGTTTGCGCGTGTGGCGCGCGGGGTTCTTGTTTCGGGACATGTGCCGTCGCATGATGCTGCGCAATATGTCGACGTATTCTTCGTACGTTCCCGCCTCTCGTCGCCGTTCACTGTCCTCAAATTCTGCAGCCACCGCTTCAATAGCTTTACCGGAAGGTGCATTTGACCCTCGGATGTCATGCGGCGCTTCGGTTTGAGTTGTTGTGTTCGGGAGAAGTCAATCCGAATACGATTATGATCGCTTCCAATGCTATAGTCTCCTTCTTCATCTATATCGAGGGAGTTGAGGAGGCGAGTAAGGTTATGCGAAACGAGGACATAGTCTATAGATGTTGCACTGCCTCGAGCACACCATGTGTGTTTTCCCTCACATCTGGGATCAAGATTAGCAATATCCAGTTGTAGGCGTTCCGCCAACTGCATCAAGAGGCTACCATTTGCGTCCGTGTATCCATCCAGTTCAGATATATGCCCGTTAAAGTCTCCAAGGATCAAAACTTCCCGGCCGTTGGTCACGCACCCTGAGTCCTGGCACACACAGTCTATCAGCGCCTTGTTGGCCTCTAGCCGAGTACCGCTGACTGCCATATATATAACGCACACCGCGACAGAAATCCCCATGATCTCCCCCATTATCCACATATGGTCGCTGCAGTTTCTTCCGGCACCTTGCCATTGGGCGTCCCGCCGCCACATAAAACCGACTCCTCCTCCTTTGCGGCTGGTTCCGGATCTATTATTTCCCAGCCAGCACCAGTCTTCATGTATAGGTGGTTCTTCGAGGTCTCTCAGGTGGGTCTCCGTCACTGCATACAGTGAAATACTTTCAGCCCTCAGCATACGATATACTTCCTCCCATTTGTCCACTCTACGTGCCCCATTAAGGTTCAGGTACGCCACTCTGAAGGTACTTTGCTTCTTTCGTCGGGGTCGTGGGCGGACTTCCCTGGAGCGCTTCACTGGAGCCGGAGGGAAGTTTGCAGAAGGAGATGCTGGCGGACCAAGTTCCCCACAACGTGAAAAAGGTCGGCGCCAGCATTCAGGCTGGGGAGCGGAAGTGGCTGATACCGCAGTTGATAGGGCTGGAAAACTGGGTGCTGTGGCTGGTTGCCGGTGTCCAACCTGTGCATCTGGCTCTCGGTCATCTCGTGCGTCTGGGGGTTCGTTGTGTGGCCCTCCACGCCGTTCCGAACATTCAGATGGTTCCAGGGGGGCTCCCGAGCTGCAGGGTTCGCGAGTGGGGGAGGCACTTCCTTTGACATCTCTGTCGGGTGCGAGTGGTGAACAGCCTCCTCTTTCGTCGGCTCGTCTTTCGGCCGGCCTTTGCGCCTGCCCTTCTCGCACTCGTGGTCTCTTCCCTAGTCCTAAAAAAGGTCTCACATGCTCTGGTAGCTTATCCGCCACGTTTCTTGCTGTTTCTGCACGGAAGTGCATGCCATCTCGTGCCAGGCACCCTTCCTCTTCCAGGGTTTTTGATAGGTTCACAAACTTGACCCCCAAGCTAGCGCAGAGCTTTTTTCAGTTGGGTGTTCAACAGCACTGCTCGAGCCTGGACCTCTTTTCCTTTGGTGGAAATCTCGGGCACTGAACACATGAGAAAGCTCGGCCCGTGGTGTGCCATCTCTTCGTGAATACCCGCCAGGGCTGCATCTGTCTGTACATTCTTAATAGCATCACTCACTCCAGCATGAAGAATGACCAATCTTTTCTTCTGGCCCACCATATCACAGTGTTTACGCAGGAGGTCTATCGCCCCCCGAGAGGGTTGTGCCTTTTTTGAAGAGCGTCTTTACATTCACCTCGCTCTTGACCTTGCGTCGTAGCGCCTTAGCGATGCGTGGCGCATTCCCGTCGCCGCATACAATTATTTCCCTGTCGAGACCATTTTTGTGGTAGCCTTCACGCTCACGGTGCCTGTTTCCGTCTTGACTATCCCCTGTGTAGTCTGTGGCGTGGATGTTAGGGGTTGGTTGGGCTCCGCTTCCTGTTACTAAGGGCCCAGCCGGATCGGCTTCCTTCCCGAGTTTCGGTTTCGCGTTTCGTACGCTTGATCCACCACTGCTTATAGTAAGCCGCGCCGGTGCCTGTGGATGACTGTTCGTTCCCTCATGCACGCTGCTCGTGTCATCCTTCGGTTGCGCTGTCTCCGTTGCAGCAACTACTGGCTCCGTGAGTGGGTCATCATAGGCGCCCTGGATCGGCTGGCGTCCTGGATCTGCTGGCTCGCGGCCCGTGTCCTTTGGTTTAGCCTCTGTCTCTGTTAGCCACGTTCTCTATCGAGTGATCGGTGTCAGGGTTCTGATGGCTACTGCCGCCTCCACTGTGCCCCTCCCCAGGCTGCGTTGTTAAGTCGCGCATCTGCCTTTGGAGGTGCTGCACGAGTTCGCGAAGAGCGACAGTCTCCGCCCGGAGGACCTCCAACTCTGTTTGAAAAACATTCTGTGTCACACACAATGTACACACAAACTCTGCTGAATCTGCTTCCTGTTGGCTTTGGATATCCGTCTCGTCAATGAAGGCCCACCTCGAACACCTTGTCACATTGGATTTGGAGCTCGCCGGTGTTCTGCCGGCGTTTCCCTTTTTTCGCCATGGTGATGCGGTAACTGGCGCCGCCTCTCGTCCGCAGTCGGTACCACTACGCATCGGCGTTGTTGCTTTTTCGGCGGCCACTAAGACGAGGCCGGCCCATTAGGCCTCGTCACACCGTAGGCTTGTACCGCGCGACTATACACTGTCACCGCACATAGATGGTATCCCGATGGTCCCTGGGGCTCTACGAGACACTCCCCGCACCCCCGGAGCGTAGGATTTGCTGACATACGCCTTAACCGCACA
>JALIZH010028052.1:0-17019 GCA_030522465.1 Rhipicephalus appendiculatus
GCAATGGGTGTTTCTGAAGACGCTCTCAAACTTTTCTCAAGTCTCATTTCATGCCTAAAATCAATATTTATTATTTTAATTAAATAATCCTAATTAACAAATTGATTAATTAGTAAAAAAATTGCCTGTACTGCGCAAGGTGGCTGTAAGTAATATGCAACTTATGTCCCTCGCCTGCATCTAATATTGTATCTTTTAACCCATGTATAAGGACAGCTGGGACACGCGGCATAAACACACACACACACAAATGCATGCAGAAACACAAACATACTTAAAGTAAGGCTGGACCACAACCACTAAAAAAAAAAAAATACAGCATATCCACGGAGTAGAATGATGATGAGAGTGGGCGAAGCTGCGGAGGTTCATCGGTAAACCGTGAATCTTCCGGTGAATTCTGCCCGGTACATCATCACCGACGTGAGATCGGGCGCGTTTATACTAAAGGGTCGATGAGAGTTATGGTGACTGAAGCAATCATGGTTACACCGTGAAATCTTCAGTGGTTTCGCCCAGCAGTAATCAAAGCGATAGTGTGTGTGAAATTTTATTCAAACTTCAACGACCGGTCGTCGTCCATGGTCCGCCAAGCAGCACGATCCGGCAAGCGCACTCGTACGGCGGTCCGCGCAATCGGAGAGCAGCTGCACCGCCAACGCCATCTAGCGTACCTTCACCCAACCGCCATATTGTACGCATGTCTATAGGACAGCGCCCTCTCGGAAACGAGACGAGAACTGGAGATGACGGCACCATATCCACGGAGTGAATGATGATGAGTGGGCGAAGCTTCGGAGGTGCGTCGGTAAACCGGTAATCTTCCGCAAATTCTGCGCAGTACATCATCAACGACGTGAGATCGGGCGCATTTCTACTAAAGGGTCGATGAGAGTCATGGCGACTCGCAGCTCACTTTAATTTTACATGTACGTTGTGAATTTTTTTTATTGTTTAATCACGCGCAGGGAGACATCTCACACAGGCGCTGCCTTGGAGGTCGAAATCCAGTGCCTACTGGCTACTCCAGAATGCATGGACAACCGAGGACCGCCGAGGTGATGCCGTAAGGAGCTTCGCCCCTGAATATATTCATCATATACAAGTACCGCCATCTAGCGGACATTCCAAGAACTAAACGAGAGGTGGCGTAGAGGTGGCTACCTACTACATACATCGAGGACGCACGACCCACGGCTTAAGGAGCTTCGCCCCTAAAAAAGTCTGGTTATGTCCCTGCATGGTGTGTACGTGTCCGTGTCATTCTGTGCTACCTTGATTAGATACTGTAGCAATAACAAAGCAATCTCTTTGCTGTTCCAGGGTGCATACTTGAAAGGCTAAAGTCACTGCCAAATTGCCTGAATGTGGGCCTATTTCCTTGAACCGATGTACCAATTGTGGGCAGTGCCATTACGAAACATGCAAATGAAAACTGGAATAATGCCTGTTACACATGTATATATAAACAACACAACACTGTAACTGGTTGCTAGGCTTTACAACTTCTGGTGCCTGATATATGTTGCTTTTATAGATTAAGCTAAACTTGCAAATCAAACGATGCATTTTAGTAGCTTTAGAACTCGATGCATTTGAAAGCTGTTGCTGACGTGTAGAACGTATTGTCACGGACAAAGAGACACAAGATCTTTTGGTCGGCACTACTCGTATATTTTTCGAAACCTCTTCGTCGTCTTCTTTGGTGAACACATCAAACGGCTTTTAGCTTTGTCAGGGTCGTGGCAATATGTCCTATGCATTCAAGGAGATGCCTACACTACAGCAGCACTCCTATATGTTCCTTTGCTCATGTGTAGCAGACGAAACTTACTGAACCTCCCCACATGTGAACAGGCACACATAAATTTCAAAAGCTTATTCTGTGGCAACAATAATGTCAAAATCGTTTACAACAGAGCCTTGGCCTACCTCCATTTTTCAGTACTCAGGTTCACATCAGCATTGGCTGCGTGCGGTCATCACCAGCTTCACCCGGACAGTTCCAGAAATTTCGACCATCTGGTGTTTTTTCACGCGCACTGACGATGCAGAGAACACGGGCCTCTGGCATTTCGCCTCTATCGAAATGTGACCGCCGCAGCCAGGATAGAACCCGCGACCTTTGGGTGAGCAGCGTTGCATCATAACCATTGCTCCATCGCGGCGGACTGGAAATTGAGCCGAGAGTACAGCTTGTCAAACTAGTTCAACATGCATGAAGGATACAAAATGGGTCAAACCGACCGTACTAAATACAGTCTCATGCTGCAGAAATTGCATTTTTAGCAAAATCTACTACATTCGCTATAGCTTAGAATAGCACCACGCCCTAGAGTGCTATTCTAAACGCTTTCGCGGGTCACGTTACTTAATGACGAACAAAATGCTCGCCTAAAGAATGATATCACTTGAAACGCTTTATTTCTCCCACTGTAACGATTCACGGTTCATAGCACAACAGGGTGGCCGAATATTCTTTTTTTTCCCCCTTTAGAGCTCGTTCTAAATAAATGCATGTTAAACCTTCGGTTTCACCACGTTACTCCAGGTAAGTTGAGAGGTGTAAATATAATAATTCTTGGGGTTTAACGTCCCGAAACCACGATATGATTATGAGGGAGGCCGTCCTGGAGGGCTCCGGAAATGTTCACCATGTGGAGTTCTTTAACGTGCACGGACGTCGCACAGTACACAGGCCTCTACCATTCCGCCTCCATCAAAATGGGACCGCCGCGGCCGGGATCAAACCCGCTACCTTGGGGTGAGCAGCCGAGCACCGTAACGGCTACACTACCGCGAAGAACTTGACAAGTGTAAACCGCATGCATAAAACTCATGACAATGGTGTACCTGACAAAAATGTTGCCTCCTTTCAGCTAATTTTAGCGTAGATCAGTGTGTGCGCGCACGCGATAACTTTACAAATTTACCGATTACGCTCTTGACAAACGTCGCGCGCGAGCACAATCCACACAACTACAACCGCATGCAGTACGAACACCAGGGGCTCCGAAACCGGGGGGGCAATAGGGGCCATCGCCCCCACAAGTTCAAAATCAGTGGGGGCATGCCCCCACGCTCAAGGATGTTCAGACACCCCCCCCCCCCCCCTCCACCTCGCCTTCTCCTACCCTGCATGCTACCGCAGTGAGACTAGAGACTCCTTTCACCAGTTAAAGGGTGCTCCCTTCCTTCAACAAACGAAGCACATTTTTCTGGAAGCCTGTGCCTTCTGACACACTATTTGCCGGTGCTTTGTCTGCGTAAAAAGCACTGCCTGCTTTCATATTTTCCGTCCTCAAGTGGTACTCTAGGAGAAGAAGGCTAGCGCTCTATTCTGCAACCCTTGCAGGAGCGCGTCTCAGCGCCACGAATTTAGGATGCCTCTCGTCCTGTCTCTCTTTCTTTGTTCCTATCCAAGCCCACGAAAAGCAATCAGATAAAAAAAGATCGGTATAAGCCTAATCCCATGAAAGCACGATTTTAACCATGAACCTACACGCGAGCGTATGGTATGGTATGGAAAAAAGTTTATTTAGGTCCGTCGGGGGTGTGTGAATTAGCACGTAGCGGGCCGCTCCCACATCGGGACAGATAGACCTAGCCTCTCCGCCACGTCGTGGGCCTGTTGGATAGCCCGTAGTTGTGTTTTCAAATCGGGACTGCGTAGCGAAGCATCCCGCTTGGACGATGTAACATCTTCGTCAACCCGTAACGCAGGGCACCGCCAGATCATGTGATCTAAGCTGGCAACGTCTGAGCAAAGCACGCAGCCAGATTTTTTTTTGGGGGGGGGGGGGGTAGGGGGGGAGGGGGGGTGTCTGAACTTCCTTTATGTTCTTGCGAGTGTTTCTATGGGCACGCATATATACACACACAAAGTGTAATAATTTCACGGCGCGGTGGGCGGAAATGAACCCCCCAAGCAGTAGCGTAGCCAGAAATTTTTTTTCGGGGTGGGTTCAACCATACTTTATGTATGTTCGTGCGTGCGTTTGTATGTGTGCGTGCATATATACGCAAGCAAAACTCAAACATTTCGGGGGGTTTCAACCCCCCCCCCCCCCCCCCCTTGGCTACACCACTGCCCCCAAGCCTCCTATTGAACTTATCGCTTGAAATGGTCGTTTACTTTCTGTTCGGCTTAGACCACCTTGGTTCTTCCACAGGTAATGACCGTAGAAAAAATCGAAAAGGGAAAGCTCGGCCCACGGTCTTGTTGCGGAAGGGTTGCGATAGAGAAGCTCTTTACCAACTCATCAGGCATGTCAGCCTCCAAGCATACGGCGAGCTTTCGTGGGCAAACGCCAAGACAAATTCACGATTCGAAAAAAAAAAAAGAAAAGACGAGCTTAATATAGGATTTCCTGCAAGTTTACTTTCTTTTTTTTTCAACCAGTAAGCCTTTCACAGACTACATTTTTTTCTATCAAAATATGTTACCCCTCTTCATTTTTTTTTCTGTGTATCGGTACTTTCTCACTGACATGTTCCCCGATCAGCGTGCGTAGGATGGGGATTCACTACATGACGTTCCCGAGGTAATTTTTCAATTTTTCAAAAATCTTCGAGGTGTGGACGTCTTCACTGGAAGGAGAAAGTGTCACGTGGGAACTCACTGTTGCTCACCAAATTAACATTCGCGTTCCTAGTCGGCAGACAAAGCCGCCCTCTCGGAAGTGCTTGCTGCAGACACCTGCGCCGGACTTCGGTTAATTGCCCTTTTCTAAGCTTTACGAGCCATGCAGAGTGATGCTCGTTATCCTTGAGGTAAAACTGTAAATATGAAATTAGACCGAGCTCCTTTGGATGCGTGGTGCATTAATTATGCACACAGCACCAGAGCAGCATGTCACCGAAAACATTCGTCAAACTTTCCAAGCTCTTGTTTCTAGATGCCAGTGCAGATGAATTGGTTATGACATGAGGATTGAAGTGGGAAACTCAAAGAAAAACGAGCTCGGACCGCCAGCTTCCCGTCGTCTGGGGCAAGGTTCCGTGAAGCAAGGTGGCATCATGATCCAACTTAGCACGTCACAACGAATAACAGGGGTGGGCCTTGTGCGCAATAAAATTAAAGAGATACAGGAAGTAGAACTGTAATGACAAATTACCTTATTACGATTACATTCATGCCACTCTTACGGTGAACTGAGCTTTAGAAAGCGAGAAAATAGCGAAAAACTGAGGGATACACGTACTAACGACCCTTCAACTTTCTCGTATTCTACGGGCGCATTGAGTGGCCCTGCATGGCCCTGCCTGTCCTCACTGTTCTGCCTCGATCACCTCTCCTCACTGCATGGAGCCTCCGCTACAGTCATCTCAAATGAAATCGACATTAATAAAAACACAAAGTGAAATACGCTTCTATACATAAACAGTATTCGGGAACTGGATGCCTCGCACGCTGTTGACAGAAACGAGGCTTCGCTTTCCGTCGGTTGCTGCCGGACATCGTACGCAGGAAGAGCCGCCGCGAGATCACGCGGATCATTTCAGACTCTCCGAAATGCAATCCTGCTTCCATGGCGAGATCTTAGCTGCGAGGTTCAAAGTCTGCAGCCACATCCATAGCGGCAATTACGAATGCCGCGGCCATGCAGCGGCCATCTGCTCGTGGGGATGTATCGTGGCGCCTTGTAATTCGCTGAAAGAAATGCGATTCGTGACGACATCGATTCAGCACGGAATCTGGGGGAGAGAAATTGAGTAAGAGATATTCGGTCTTTGCTTGCGAATATCTCCACTGATAAGTCATCTTTTCAATTCCAAACAAAACTGCACGCGTTCTTAGATGTCCCTGTTGATTCCAGCCCAACATCATATTTCTCATTAGTGTCCCTTTAAGGTCCCTAACTGGCTGCACGTATCGGAGGCCCAAGCGGGAAAGTTACACGAGAAAGCATTGATACGCACATTTTTTGCCCACTACCTTGAGAGAGAAGGCGGACAAAGAACATCGACTTCACTGTCGTCTTCAACGACGCGGCAAGCACAACGATACTTGCTCTTGATACAGCTCAAGACTTCTTGTTTGATGTTTCACGTAAGCTTGTATGGTGGCTTCATGAGATGGTATCAGAGTCATCTGGCCGATACGGACTACCGGCGAGGCACAAAACACAAGAAAAAAAGGCCGTGGGTGCTGTAAGCAAACTAGATAGGTATTCTCCCGGCAGCCGAGAAAAAAACTGCAGAAAATAATTTCACGTAGCAGTCACGTCATATTGATAACCGGAAACCTCGTCCCCATTCGTGATATATTTCCGCATTAAGCATCCTTTTCTTCTTAGGGTAGTGCTAGTACACACACACAACACACACACACACACACACACACACACACACACACACACACACACACACACACATATATATATATATACATATATATATATATATATATATATATATATATATATATATATATAGCGAGAAAGTGAGAAGAGCGCTACCCGACACGGACTGTGGACATTGCTGTAAACCGGTCTCCAGCGGTAAGCGCCTCACTAGGCGCTTACGCTACGTGCTCCCCCCGAAACAACTGTGTCCTCACCGAATGTGCGACGCAGACTTCTCCAAACCTTGGCCGCCGCTACCCATCGAGGAAAAATGCTGACCGCGACATGGTGTCCAAGTGACTTCCTGCACCTATCACCGGTAATGCTGCATCTTGTACACATTCCGAAACATTTTTACAAGCTAGGAAACTAGCAGACAAAAGGATTCGCGCTGAGCTTCATGTGTCAACGTTAACCACATATGTAAATTCCTCCAAAGTTCCCAAAGGTTTACAACTGCGACTAAACGCAGCTACTTCCGAACTGTCCTCTCCCCACAAGGCGAGATGGCAACAAGTTTTACAAAGTGCTTCGCTAGATCTGACGCGTATTGTTATAGACCATAACAAATCAGGCGCTAAACAACTGTCTCAAAAAGAAACGCTTCTTCTTTCGCAGATAACGTCGCTTGAGTCTGAGCACTTGGTAGCTTACCAGCAAAATAAGGTTTCAAAACTAAATGCAATTAAGCACAAGAAGTGCATGCGTGACAACTTGCTCCCTTCATCAAGCCGTGATAACCGAGCTAATCCAGCCGATAACGAAGAACGAGAGCTGAAAGACAATGTTATAAATCTTTCTTCTGTAATCCTTTCAGACGCACAGAGAGCTTGTTTATCGAAGGGCCTTAGTTTCTGTCCTGCAAACGGAGGGTTCAGTGAATTTCAACTCATTAAGGACCTTCACAACTTCGCCCTAAACATGCGCCTTAAAGAATATTTCTACGATCACTCCGGTGACCGTCAAAGCGGGCCTGTGCTCCCTCAGCAGAAGCACTGGACCCCACCGCCCCAACGTGATAAATGCTTAGACCTATATATTAAGGCTGTACAGCAAGATGTCTTAGATTCTTAAAAAGCCCGCGCTCCCTATCGACATAACCTATCAACAAAAGAGAAGAGGGCACTGGAAGAGCTAGCATATAAAATAATCCTGAAATCATAATTAAGCCGGCAGACAAAGGTGGCGCTATTGTCATTCTTAATCTATGTGACTACATAGCTGAAGCTGAGAGGCAGCTCTCGGACCTAAACTTCTACAGACCCCTCCCTTCCGATCCCACAAATGACTACAAAGTCGAATTGCAGGATACACTCGCGCTGCTGGTAAAGAACGAAAAGATAGATAAAGCAACAGCCCGGTCACTCGTTCCACTCAGCCCAGTGGCAGGCAGATTTTATCTCCTGCCCAAGATACATAACCTGAATAACCCCGGACGCCCCTATCATTTCAGGAATAGGAACCGTAACTGAAAACCTATCCAGGTATGTCGATAGTCTCATAAACAGGATTCCACCTACTTTCTCTTCATTTATAAAGGACACAAATCACTTCTTGAAAGACATTTTAGATGTAATTGTTCCCGACGGTAGTTTTCTGGTAACACTTGACGTCTCGTCCTTGTACACGAACATTCCACACAGCGATGGCATTTTCGCTCTCATAAAGGCCTACGAGGAATGCAGTTTTGACAAGCCAGTTAATGGTGAAACTACTGGTACTCTCATGAAGCTCATCTTAGAACAACTTCGAATTGGATAACTCACACTACGTCCAGACAAACGGAACGTCTATGGGCACTAGAGTAGGTCCTAACTACGCGAATATATTTATGGGCATGTTGGAAGCTAATTTCATTGAGAATTCACGTTTAAAACCATCCTTTTATAAGCGTTTCATCGATGAGATTTTCATGATTTGGCCACATGGTGAGGCAAGTCCTTTAATTTTTATTAACAACTTCAACAATGCCCATCCCACCATTGCTTTCTCTCATAATTATTCATCAACAACCATAAACTTTCTTGACGTTACCGTCACAGCCAGCGATGGACGGCTATCCTCAAAACTCTTTCGCAAACCGACCGACAGGAACCAACTCCTCCATTTCCATAGCAGTCACATCCGACATTGTAAAACCAGGATACCGTACAGCCAGGCGCACAGGTTTAAAAGAATATGCTCCAACCACGACGACTTCCTTTCGAACTGTCAGGATCTAAAACGTTCGCTCATTCAACGCAAATACCCACCGGGAATAGTTGATGACGCCATGAAACGCGCAGATAAACTAAACCGGGTTGATGTGCTCAACGCCAACCCTAAGGCTTCAAGTACGTCCCAAGCTAATCTCGTGCTCACTTATTCAGCGTCAGCCCCTAACGTCACTGGCATTTTGAAGCGACATTATAACATACTAACACAAAGCGAACGCCTAAAAATGTATTCCTAGAACCGCCCAGGGTCGTTTACAGACGATCAAGAAACCTCCGCGATATCCTTTCATCCTCTAAGCTCGCTTCCCGTAAGCAAAATGGTTGCGCTCCTTGTGGGAAGCCACGGTGCAAGGTGTGTGAACACATGGTAACCACGCAAACTGTCATCAGTTCATCCACAGGCTTTCAGGTAATAATCAGAGGTAATCTAAATTGTGACAGTTCCAACGTAATATACATGCTTGAATGCGATACCTGCAATATGCAATATATTGGCCAAACAAACACCGTTTAGAACGAGATTCAATAACCATAAGTCTCAGTGTCAAAACGCTTCCAAATTTGCCTTTGTCAAAACATGTAACAATGCCTGGTCATTCTTTCGACAAAATTAAAGCAACGGTATTGGAATCCGGTTTCCGCTCACACAATGAGCGGGAAATTCGCGAATCGTTTCTGATCTACAAGTTTAATACCCTAAAGTCTGGAATAAATGAACACGCAGGCGTACTCACTAGTCTACCTTCCACCACTTAACGTGTTTTTATATCATCTCATTCCGATTTTTTTTTTTCACAACTATTCTTGTTTCGTGCTGCAAAAACCCGGTTCATCTGGTAATCTTATTATGTATCCACTTGTTTATTTCTTTTCATCTGTACGCGTGGTTGTCACAATGCATGTTTCACACCATGCAGCATTTATATCTTAAATGCCTTTCACTCATACTGGTGTCGTCATACGATAAGAGCTGACGCTGTTGCACATGTTTACTTGACAGATTGAAATTTGCATACTGGTTGTTTTTAATCTTGTATAATCATATCGCTTCACTCCCGATTGCCATTGCGCATGCCCTAAAATATCTTAGAATTGTATAAAAAGGCTACCAAAATTGTGTTACATGTCACACTGACGAAGGCTGGCCCACCAGCCGAAACGTTTGTGAACATTAAAGGTGTTTCGACGTACGTCGTACTTTCTCGCTTCCGTTTCACTACGGAGCCAGTGCGCTTCTTTCCCCGCCACGTCTATATATATATATATATATATATATATATATATATATATATATATATATATATATATATATATATATATATATATATATATATATATATACACTGACACAAGCCCCGAGACGTCGTCGCCCCCCACACATCAGATCTACTTCCGGAGCCCCTGACGAACACATTAAGCGATTTCCTTAAGCGGCAACGCATGCTGCAATAAGAACAACTCAGCGTACGAAGCGCAACGATCAAAACGACTTACCTCTGGCAAGAAAGCCCGCTACCGGCGTTCGCTGCAGGCTTACCGCCGGTTTTCGAGCAATGCACCGAGCGAGGAATGGCCAAGCTACCCGCGTCCGGCCGTCCACTGGTATCACTCCCGAAGTGCCGGTACGTCAAGGCATTTTCCAGGGCCACAGAGTGCGTCATCGAGAAAGGATTGCGGCGCTGCTACTCACCGATGTGCGGTAACATTTGAAGGGGACACAGCCAGTCCGTCGGTGACATTGAACAAAGGAGTCGGGGATGTCGGATTCGCACGGCCAGCATATGGCGACTATTTGCCGGGTACCGCGGATAATACTCCATGAAGAACTTGCGCTTACGTCAGTAACCGCAACAGACAACACACAACGCGATGCAACGTAGTAAAAATCACCCGCACTAAAAAACTCGACACCATGAGCTACACATGAATTGTAAGACGCCGCCATGTCCGAGGAAAAAAAAAATAAACAGTGACAGGGCGTTCGCGGCGCCCCCACCACCTCAGTTTCAGTTTCGTTATCAACTTATGAACAGAAAAATAGCATGCACGTTGTTAAAAATAGCTCAAACACGCGTTCTAACGCTGCGATAAGCAAATACACTGTCTTATATATTTGTCTCATCTATCTGTCATTTAGATTTACCGCAAGTTATACAGATGTGGCGGAATTGTTTGTCAAGTTGTTCAGGTCGTCTGCTGTGACCCTCGATATGATGATGCACATCATGCATTCACGAACGCTTTTTCGCATACTTGCAATCGCAGCTTAATGAATGCTTACATAGGCGGAGAGTTTTCATATACCCGGAGGGGGCGGGGCGCCTGATTTGCTTTCCCACATTCTCTGCTATATATATATATATATATATATATATATATATATAAAGGAAAGAATTGTAAACTTAAGGGCTCGTTTGCTTTGTTAAACACAGTATTAATGAGAACTAACAGACAAAGATGCCAAGGAAAGTATAGGGGAAGCTATTAGAAGTAATTGTAATGTAAATGTGAAGAAAGGAAAGTGGACGAAAAGATAACTTGCCACCGGCAGGATCCGA
Source organism: Rhipicephalus appendiculatus (assembly GCA_030522465.1). Classification (NCBI taxonomy): domain Eukaryota; kingdom Metazoa; phylum Arthropoda; class Arachnida; order Ixodida; family Ixodidae; genus Rhipicephalus; species Rhipicephalus appendiculatus. The sequence continues at coordinate 11,122 of JALIZH010028052.1, forward strand.
ACCTGCGACCTTCGAATAACGCGTCCGATGCTCTACCACTGAGCTACGGTGGCGGTCATCCCCCCGTCCACTTTTTAGGGTATATATGTTCATTTAAACGTGGGAGCGTCAGTCAGCGCCGCCTGTTGCCATTACGGCGAGTGTGGAACACTCTTTTTTGCCTGTAGGCGTCACGAAGTACGTGATCTTATTTCTAGCGGGCAGCTGACTAATAATCCCTCGCATACCACCTGAAGGCATCAAGTCTGCCAGAACGAGACCCTCGTTATATATATATATATATATAAAGACTTATCGAAAGTACTAAGAAGACAATAAACAAATGTCTGTTACATAAAAAAAACCTTTCATTTTCTTGATGCGTACATGCCCAGTGGCGTAGCCAGGGGTGGCACACCGGGCACGTGCCCCCCCCCCGAAATTTTTTTTCGTCATGGCATACATAGCGAAAAATGGCCATTTCAAGGAGGTGCCCTCCCCGAAATCAAGGAGGTGCCCCCCTCCCCCCCCCCCCCCGAAAAAAATTTCTGGCTACGCCCCTGTACATGCCGGCTTATTTTGAACAAGAGCCGTGCAAATGCCGAAATTTTCGTCATCCTGCGACTTCGTTCTCAATGTGACCACGGCGCCAGATTCCCTACTCGTCACTGTCCCATGACATGGGCGTCGGCAGGGGGGTGCAAAAGGGGCACTTGCCTCCTCAAGCCTCACCAGCAGTTGCCCTCACCCAAGCTAGACCAGTGATCTCCCCCCTTCCCCAGCCGCGATGCAACGCTCGTTTGCATCCCCCAAGAGAAAATCCTGGCGACGACCATGTCCCATGATCCGAATTTTGAAAGCCTGAAAGGAAAAGGAGTGGGCATAAACAGTCCCTGGTGAAATAGCTGCAAGACAGGATGACCAACAGTCCGTTGGCAGAGGATGAGAGAGTAAGCCAAGTTCCTAAAAGATACCTCTGGGCCAGCGCCAGGGGGGCTCTGCCCCCCGTGAAGCAGCCCGGAGGGGGCCCGAGCCCCCCAGCCCCCCCCGTACTATCCGCCTATGAATGCTTACCTTCAGCCTAAACTGCATTTTTTTAATACAAAAGCGAGTCCGCTGTGAACCATGTGCTCGCTTGGTACAACTAGACGCGTTTTGCTCTATCGTGTGGCGTTGATATTGCCTTCCCGCCACGCGGATACACTACACGTAATCTAAATAACCGTCTTTGCATTTTCGCGTCTTGTAAACGTAGTTCAAATGACGTGAAAGCGTTTTCATCTGGGTGTCATGTTTCACATAGAGCAAATGCGCTATGCAAATATGCATGTATTTTTCTCAAAATATACATGCATTTTTCACAAAATCGCACCGTTTCTTGCAACGTGCAGTAACTTGGGAAAAGTGTGTCCGCAGTAAATCATGGGTAAATAGGACATGCCTGCCGTTTTGCATTGCGCGTTTTCTATGGAATAATACAACTGATCACCAAGCATCCATATCAGCAATATACGTGATAAATCGACGCTGACTTTTCATCATGTTTTATGATCGCATCTATCGCACCAAGCAGCCACCCAGCACGTATGCCACCATCCACCCACTTTTCCCCCCGTGTTTCCCACCAAACACGAAGTGTCCCTGCATCCACCCAGCACACCCACCACATATCCCGGCACCCACCATCTGTGTGTCTCCACCACCCACCCATTATACCCACCGAGGGTCCACCAACCCACCTCCTTTTCCAGCATCCACCTGCAATACCCACCAAGTGTCCCACGATGCCCATCATTATTCCGAGCATGTACACCACATTTTCCATCATATCCACCAGAATTCCCAGAGCTTTCACGCATAAATTTTATGGTGGGGAATGCTGCGATTTTCAATATGGTATGCCATTTTGTAAACGAAGGGCTCAGGTGCCTTCCCGGGGCCCAAAATGTCCCAGAATAGGGGTCGGGAACATTTTTAGGCGGAGTACTGACTTACATGAAGGCTACGGGGCTGGGGGGCCACACGGCTAAGCGGGGGTGGGCGAAGCGGGGGGGGGGGGAGTGCTTTTCTGGCAAAGAAAAAAATTCCACAAAAGGAATAATGCGCACAATGGGAAGAGCGAGACAAGAGACGACGCCCGTAAGCAGGGCTGGCTGTCCTTATTAGGAGCGAAGCTCTTTAGGCCCGCACCCCGCCGTCACCGTCACCGTTGAAGCTCCCTGCATCATGGATGTGGCGCCGGCGCGAAAAGACAATGAAACGCCGCGCGCCGAACGCCGAGTGGTTTGGTTCTAGCACACCAGAAATTCCAGGTTCAAATAAAAGAAATAAGCTGTGTGCACAACTGGTTATAATGGCCTAATGGCAATGTGGATCGTTTTTACGGTAAATCGCCCGTCACAGTGCCTAATCACGCATATAAATGAGTGACAACACGTGTGTGCAGTGTATACAATGTGTTTTTAGGGGCGAAGCTCCTTAGGGCGTAGGCTTGTCGCGCGTCATTGTCGTTGTCATCGTAGCAGCCAACATGACGATGACGATGACGCTGCCATCACGGCACAGCACATGGAATGTGCTGTGCACTATGCGTCATAACGATGACGCTGATGACGATGAAGAATAAACGTGGTAGCCACCTCTAGGTCTCAGAATGATCACTAGATGGCGCTACGGTGTCATCTAGTGATCGACCACATGCAACCCACAACATCGATCTCGTCTTTGCAAACTTCCCACTACGACCCATCCAAGAATCCCTATCCCTCCACTTAACCGACCATAAACCCGTTATAATGAAGGCGGAACGGAAGCCACGGCTTGTGTAAACGGTAACCACCACGGCTCACGACCGATGAAGAAAACACGGCTCCAGTACGAAAACGGAAAATCACGGCTCACGAATAAATAAAATTCCTTAATATATACACACAGTGTTTGTCACGTCTTTGATGATGTACTGGGCAAGATTCCCGAAAGATTCACGGTTTTTACCGATGAACCTCCGGGGCTTCGCCCACTCATCATCATTCACTCCGTGGATATGCGTGGATTTTTTTTTGCCGTTAAGCCGCCGCTTCCCGCGCCCTCAACGCCGGGTAGCAGCTTGTTGTCAGCGTTGCCATTTTGCCACTGCATTCCGAGCTCTCGCCACCGGGGTAGCTCGTTTCCTGCATAGACGTTGAGCCGCCGCATGCTGCGTTCTCGCCACCGGAGTAGCAGCTTGTATTCGGCGTTGCCGGTTTGCCTTTCGCGGGCGAGAGCGCTTTCAGGATCGTTTTTATCCATGGCAAAAAGAGAATGTGTGGTCTGGAATGGTCTTATTCTTCATCGTCATCATCGTCATTGTCATGACGTATGCTCCCATCTGGAATAGGACCTAGGAATTCTGCGTCGCAATCAAGTATTGTACCACAGAGCCACACCAGGTCCCGAAACTGCCTTAGAAAAAGACCCAATGCATGCGTAATTCTCGTGAAGCGTTAATTGTGGTTGCAGTGCTCCCTATCTAATTTTATAAACATTACATACGTACTCCTATGATGAAAGAGTAACGTCCCGTTAACGTCAGTTGTATACTTAAGCATCATCCACTGAAGTTGTTCTACGTGGCACTAGCCATGGCTACCATGCTTGCTAGCACAAGTGCTACATGTCAGCTTACAGCTTCTGGTGTTTGTAATACTCATGTCACTGTTGTCATCGTTACGCAGCTGTAAACAACTGGTTATATAAAAAGTATGCTACTGTACAACATATATCTGTGCGTACAACGCTTGTACATATATTTAGCGTCATGTCGTAACGTTTCGCCCAATAAAAAAATTACAACACAGTCTCCTTTCCTCTGCATGCTTAGCATAACATCGATTCCTATGGAACGTGGGACCCGAATTGTTTGCTTGCTATGCGCGGTTGTGCCATCACGTAATTGATGAGAGAGTGTGAGGGGAGATGCCACAGCTGGCATCGTTCCAGGACCTAGACGGAGGACGGACAGATGGACGAACGCCACGAGTGTGAGATATTAAGTCTTTTTATTAAATACCAACTGATGAGACACTGTGTGGCTATGCCATAGACGCGCGACGTCCAGAGCGAGGGGAGTTGCCGTGGGACATCACCGACTATCTTTCCGTATCTGAGTAGAGACCTCAACGGCAGTCGACTTCACCATCACCAGGGCGCTACATGTCACCACGCCGCCGGCAGTACACAGGCCCTAGTCGGGGCCGATCTGTGAGCCCATATCCGTAAAACGCTGGAAGTGCAGTTGCTGCACTTCCAGCGCTGGAAGATGCAGCAACTGCACTTCCAGGGTTACCAAACGCTGGAAGTGCAGTTGCTGTCAAACGAACTACCGAAGATCCTCCGCCATCGACTACGAAGCCTGAAGGAAGCTTGAACAAAACTACGCAAACCAACCGGAGCCCTGACGTCGAAACTTCGCGGCCGGAAAAAGACCTGAAAAAAGCCCGACGTACGCGTGATCCGACGCCGCGAACAAACTGTAACCCAAGGCGAAGAACTACCGACATCAACATGTTGTTACCCAGGTTTTTGTGTGGTGGTGGTTATCATTGGAGGCAGAGCATCAAAGCAGGAGAGGAGAAGCTATTTTTGTACACAAAAAACGAATGTAACTTCATGACGAAATGGGAAAGGAAGAAAAAACGAGAAAGAAGGAAGAAAGAGTAAAGTAGAGGCGCGTTTTAGTTACGGTGACTTGCACTCTACAGAATGAACAATGTTCCGTGGACGCCAAATTCATCTCGGCGGAACGTCGTTCAGTCTGTAAAGTGCCAGTAACAGTAGCTAAAACGTGCTCCTAGCTTAGTCTTTCTTCATTCTTTCTCGTTTTTCTCTTTTTTCCGTTTTGTCATGAAGTTGCATTCGTCCTTTGTGTGTAAAAATGGCTTCTCCTCTCCTGCCTTGAGGCTCCGCCTCCAATGACAACCACCACCACACAAAAACCTGCATAACATGTGTTTATGGACGGCCTAGACGTCGTCGCTCTTGTTGACACCGGAGAAGATTACTCCGTCATCAAGGGACCGTTCGCCGCGAAGTTGAAGAAAGCGAAGACCGCCTGGGAAGGCCCTGGGATCCGGACAGTTGGAGGTCCCCTAATAATGCTGGCGTGAATCTGCACAGCAAGAGTCACCATCAACATCGGGATGTATCCCGCGAGCTTCGTAGTCGGTACAGCGTTGCTCGATAGACGTCATCCTTGCTATCGACTTCTTAGGCCTTCTTGATGCAGTCATCGACCTAAGATCCAAGTCGGTAACATTCTTCACAGAAAAAGCACTACCACCGGACAGCCGGCCAGGAAAGTGCGCCTTGAATATGCTAGAAGACCAAGTCATCATTCCGCCTCGTTCAGGCGTCGCAATTTTCGTCGGCACTAAGAAATCTGCAGATCTGGAAGGCTTTGTTGAAGTCAACCAGCACCTGTTTATCAACTGCGAAAGTTGCATCGCAAGAGGAATAGCGGAGCTGGGTGGAGGGAAAGCAACCTAATGCCCAGATATTTCAGAAACCAGTACACACATGGGGACAAAGGTACGACGGTCGCCTTTATCGAACAAATTGTGGAAGCCAGCAATGCTTTCACCCTCACAAAATGTGAAGCGACTAAAAAAAATCCATCTCCTCAACCAACTTTCCACGTTAAACCGAGCCTTCCGAGGTTCAAGCAAGACCAGCTCAAAGCCTGCTCCTGCAATTCAGGAACTGCTTTTCGCCAACAATGCGGCAGATCCTAGTCGTTAAACATCACAATCGTAACAGAGGAATGTGCGAGACCACTCTGTGAGAGTCCGTAAAGAATGTCGACGCGAGAACGCGATGCTGTAAAGAAACAAGTCGATGAAATGGTACGCGGCGGCATCACCCAGCCATCCAAGAGTCTTTGGG
>JALIZH010028054.1:0-16124 GCA_030522465.1 Rhipicephalus appendiculatus
CTAAGGCAGCGCGCTGAGGAGCGAGGGGTCGCTGGTTGGAATCCCCGTTCGGGTGCCTTCCATTTCTTTTTCTTCTGATTTATTTTCTGTGTGGCTTTTTAAAAATATATACATACATATGCATATCCAGGGCATGGCAATGACGACAACGGCAAAAATCAGCCGAGAGTGTCCATAGAATCAATAAAAAGCGTTCGCAACTAGAACGACAGCGAATCTCTCAACAGGTTTTCAATCCTGCTCAACTTATCTTCGGTAAAGAATTGACCATTTGCAAAAATCTGCAAGGCGGCTTTCCTGCAAGGTTGTTTTCCAACCAAAAACTCTCGTGCCAGACTGCTTTCAGGCTCAATGTGCTTTTTACTGAAGGCACGCGGGTACGACAAAACGGTGAATGGAAAAAATTGTTTGCGTGCCAGTCTGTGGTCGAGGTTATCTGGTGGAAAATAAACTTGCTCGCGCATGCGCCGTAACTATTTTGCAAGCTGTCCATTGCGCTTTCCCCAGGACAGGTTGCCGGTTGCCTCCCTCAGGTTGCCTTTCTGCATCAGCGAATGTTACTCGAAGGCCTCACGCAAAGTTTGCAGGTGACTTAAATCAGAGGGTGACCGACGCGCGACAACAGACGAAGCGGCACCTCGATTCAGGGGGTGCACATCACCCCGTCGAATTTTGAAGGCGGGGCGTATTTTGCCGAAAGTGGGAATCGATGCGAAGCAGCCAGCAAGAAAGCAAATCATGCTGTACATAATATGCATATCATTATTTACATGTTAGGACCTGTCCTTTGTGTTCATCATGCAGTCACGTCGCGCAATACAAATTTTGGTGTATATTACGCTAGCGAACTGGGCGCAAGCGCACCATGAGCGTGGCATGTAAATGGCATTGTAGATGACATGCATGCCAAGATTTTCAAGTTACCACCTGCCACTTATGTTCGCTTAATTTTTTACCTCGAATTGCACCGATACGCGAGACCAATCTGCCTCCGTTTCGCATGCGTTCGTATTCTCGCGCTTTGCGCATCGTGCAGACGCCATCCGCGTCCCAGAGTTTAAATTGACGGACACTTTGTCAATTCCTAAGTGTGTTCCTCGAACGCATGTGCCCACTGAGACAAGGTCGGTCAGAATGGAACGTGATGCGTGCGTCTCCCCTCCTTGCATGATTAGAGACGCCGGGAACAGCGGCGCTACGCAAGCAAAGCGCGAGCGCTGTAAGAGTTCAATATGACCGGCGTCCGTTTGCGCAACCCGGCATCCACCTGGCACCGTGCCAAGGCACGGCAGGAGGACGGACGGACGGACGGATGGACGACCGGACGGACGGACATGAGCATGAGACATTAAAGGCTTTCACCTGAAATATTTGGTGTATATCAAGCTAGCGAGACGGCCACGAGAGTGTCATGAGCGTGGCATGCAAGTCATGTTGCGCATGACATGTCATGATTTTTTTATATTACCACTTGCCATTTGTGCTCGTCATACAATCACGCCACTGAACACCAAATTTCGTGTATAGCAAGCTAGCGAAACGGCCACGGGAGTACCATGAGCGTGGCATGCACATGACATGTTATGATTTCCATATTACCACTTGTCATTTATGCTCGTCATACAGTCACGTCACTGAATACGAGATTTGGTGTATATCAAGCTAGCGAAACGGCCACGAGTGTCATAAGCGTGGTATGCAAGTCATGTTGCACATGACATGTTATGATTTCCATATGACCCCTTGGCATTTATGTTCGTCATACAGTCACGTCACACAATACCAAATTTCGCATATATCAAGCTAGTGAAACGGCCGTCAGCGTGCCATGAGCGTGGCATACTTAAATCATGTTGTACATGACATGGAGGTCATGATTTTCATATTACCTGTCATTTATGTTGGTCATGAAGACATGTCTCATCGCACCAATTTTTTGATATATCAAGTTAAGAAAACGGCCTCAGGAGCACTATGGCCATGGCGTGGAAATCATACTTTTCATGACAAGTTAGTCATGATTTTCATGAATAGACCAGTCATTCATGTTTGTCATACAGTCACGTTATGCCACACCAATTTTGGTATAAATCCCCTTAACGATCCGGCCAGGAGAGCACAAAGCCGTAGGCGGCTAGATAGATAGATAGATAGATAGATAGATTGATTGATTGATAGATAGATAGATAGATAGATAGATAGATAGATAGATAGATAGATAGATAGATAGATACGCTCAAAGTCGCCGAAGTTCGCTAAGAAATGCTTCGCATTTAATAGGTGTTTGTATAACATATTCGAGGCCTTCAAAAATGCCTCCCTCCCTACGCACAAAATTACACCAGCTCCCGCTAAAGGTCTTGCATTTGGATCGCAGTGAAATCCTGCCATACGGGCCCGCCATAAACAGTGGAGGCCTGTTAACACCATTAAGTCAAACGGCAAATCATCCTCATTATCTATTGGGAGAAATCTGATACCATATGGATCCAAGCGGGAATTCCTTCTTGATTGTCCTCTGCAGTACATCCCAAAAATACTCTTTCCCAGCAATGTAAAAAAATTACACCATCTCCCTCTAAAGGGAACCATGTGTAGATGTGAAGCAGCGGGCGCTAACGTTTACACTGGCGGCGGCGTTACGACACTGGCGCTCATCGCAGCGTTGCGCAGGGGAGAAACCTGGGGGAGGCGCAAAGCACGCAGTGATGGACCGGTGTTTCCTACTGGAACATGCCAATCGCTGCTAATGGGCAATGAGGGACAGAAGACTCCGACTGGACACAGAGACCCGCAGTCCGCTTTTAGTTAACGCGCACGCTGCGAATTTTTATTTTTCAACAACGCACAGGAGAAATCTCCCACCGGCACTACCTTGCAAGTCAAGATCCACTGCCCTATATACGGGGTGGACAGTGAATGGTTGTGCAGCGCGAGCAGTCGGTTTTTTCAATCAAAAACTCACTAGCAGACGCTGCCTGTGTCGGCGTCGCGAGGCGAGAGAGGGGGGAGCGTAGGAGAGGAGAGAGGGGGGGGGACGCGCATGCGCAGTGGGGGGTGTGGACGCCGCGGCGAGGGATGCCTATAGGAGAGACGGGGGAGCGTAGGAGGGTAGAGAGGAGGGGACGCGCATGCCCAGTGAGGGTGGTCACGCCGCACACCACCACCACCACCGGATTGAACTTCGCCTTAAGCTGCTTCGCATCTCAAATATTTCTGGCTACGGGGCTTGCCTCGACGTATCACGTGTGTAACAGGCGGAACAGTACGACCAGCATCGGCGCAATATAGCCTTCCAGGTTAGAAACATGGTGTTGAAGCGGACACACCTGCTCAGCGACGCCTCGAAAGGTTTTGCAGCTTCCCTAGCTATCCGGTGGGACGGCCCACATTAATCAGCAAGGAAGAAAACCAGGCTTTCGCATATGTTGACCGATTGCTTGACTAATCAAGTATGTGGCCCTATTCATGTCTCGGAACTGAAACCTTTTTTTTGCACAACAAGGTGCAGCTGCTGAGTATCCCGGACATTCCTCATCAGAGCTTGGCCACCTAGTCACCGACACCGCCAAGCAAGTGGTGCAAACAGCATCCTCGGTGATGAAGAGATAGGTTTGGGGGAGATAGCGCTCATTTCCTACACCTGCACTTGTATTTTTCCCCGTTCCGTTCTCCACAAATATTTGGAGGGGAAATATTTGTACACATTCCCACAGCACACACTGTTCTGTTCGCCTTGTGGTTCTCCGCGGGAGGAATCGGACTTTTGTTGGTGGTGACAAGAAAATGTTTATTGGTTTTTTTTGTTTGCACTCCCTACGCTTTAGGGTCCTTTGCGGCCGGACATTCTGGGCCATCCTCCGGTTCCCACACCACGTTTTGTGGGCGATGTGGGGGGTGGGAACCGCTCACACCGGCTTTTTATGTGAAACACCTGTTCCCTTTAAAAGGGGTAGCTTGTGCGCTGCACAGGGAGATGTGCCTGGGCTGCCAAGAAAGACAGATGCTGCCCGAGGTCATGGGTTTAGACTCGCTATCTCATACCCCTGGGCCGATCCTGCCGTACGAGCCACCGTTTTAAATAAGTTGTTGTTCTTTGTTGTGACTTGAAGCCTCCGTCGGCCTTGTTTTAAGTGCGGACGGGACGCAGAAAAACCCGAAAACCCACAAGCTCGAATCAACCTTTTGAAAACATGTGGTTATTGAACACTCGTGATTTCGTTCGGACTGTCCGTTTCATACGCTCTGTCAATCACGGCAAAATAATTCGTTGTAGCTTTTATCAAGCATATAAAAGCCGAACAGGAAAACTGTATTGCATGTCTAACCCTCATAAAAAGCCAACCTGTTGTTGAAACGTAAAAAGTCACAGTTTCACCGCAAGGGTGAAGCAATGAACACGATAGCAACAAATTGTAATGTTATACGAAGTGAGGCTGGCAGCTAAGTCTTTTGGATCCGATCTCACGCAACTCTAAGAAAACGCTTGTTTAAGAGAATTCTCTTCGCATTGAGAGCGCAGCACGTAGAAAGGGTACACCGGCCGCCCGCTGTCGGCTGCCAAGATGGGGGAGATAACGCGCGCGGCCGCGACGACCGCGGTCGTAAAATCGAAGGTCGCTCGAGGGACCCCCCGCCCCCTCGCGTCTTTTCACGCTCGCGAACGACGGGCGGGGCCGAATGAACAGTTGGGGGGATCTTATTGCATGCGCCTCAGGCGACGGAGATGCCGGCTCGTTTGATCGCCGCTTCCAGCCGCGTTCACCACTCCCGCTGCCCCCGCGTTCACCGCTCCCGCTCGCCCGCTATTACCCGCTGGTAGAACGTACGATGCGCAGGGGGTTCTTATCAATTTGGACTTCATACGCGACATGACGGCGACGGCAAAAACCCGTCGAGACTGTCCATATAATTGCTATCGCAAAAAAAACACAGCATATCCACGGAGTGAATGATGATGAGTGGGCGAAGCTGCGGAGGTTCATCGGTAAACCGTGAATCTTCCGTGAAATCTGCCCGGTACATCATCACCGACGTGAAGGTCGGGCGCGTTTATACTAAAGGGTCGATGAGAGTTATGGTGACTGAAGCAATCATGGTTACACCGTGAAGTCTTCAGTGGTTTCGCCCAACAGTAATCAAAGCGATAGTGTGCGTGAAATTTTATTCAAACTTCAACGACCGGTCGTCGTCCATGGTCCGCCAAGCAGCACGATGCGGCAAGCGCACTCGTACAGCGGTCCGCGCAATCGCAGAGCAGCTGCACCGCCAACGCCATCTGGCGTACCTTCACCCAACCGCCATATTGTACGCATGTCTATAGGACAGCGCCCTCTCGGAAACGAGCCGAGAACTGGAGATGACGACACCATATCCACGGAGTGAATGATGATGAGTGGGCGAAGCTTCGGAGGTGCGTCGGTAAACCGGTAATCTTCCGCGAATTCTGCGCAGTACATCATCAACAACGTGAGATCGGGCGCATTTATACTAAAGGGTCGATGAGAGTCATGGCGACTCGCAGCGCTCTTTAATTTTACATGTACGTTGTGAATTTTTTTATTGTTTAATCACGCACAGGAGACATCTCACACCGGCACTACCTTGGAGGTCGAAATCCAGTGCCTACTGGCTACTCAGAATGCATGGACAACCGAGGACCGCCGAGGTGATGCCATAAGGGGCATCGCCCCTAAATATATTCATCATATACAAGTACCGCCATGTACCGGACAATCCAAGAACTAAACGAGAGGTGGCTACCTACAACTACATACATCGAGGACGCACGACCCACGGCAGGGAGCTTCGCCCCTAAAATAAAAGTCCGTTTTTGTTTCCAACGTGCCTGCACCGTGGCACATTTAACTCGAATATCCTCAAAAAGAAGGAATATGATATATATCCCTCTATTGCATGGCGTCCCATCTTTGGCACATACCGATTAACATTTTTTATAGCGGGCGCAAGAGGACAAGTGGAGCATGTGACCAGTGTTGTACACGTTCCTCTAAAACAGGAACGAAAGTTCGTTCCTCGTTCCTTACCCCAATTTCGGAACGAGTTCCCGTTACAAGTTCCTCAAATGCAAAGGAACTCGTTAGTTACATTTCCAAAATTGGAACGTGTCGTTACATTTGAGTTTTTAATAAATATAGAGTGTCGAATAATCCTGAGGGCAAAATAAAGTAAGCAATTCAAAGTTCCCATTGCGCTACATATATCAGACGAATTTAACATTGCCGACAGCAGGGTTATACATAGGTAAAGATATTTAAACAAACGCTCCTAAACAAATTTTTCGAGGCCATCGGCCTTACTGCATACATGTAACCGCAACTTTCGTGCTCGTCTATTTCAAGTCCAACACATGTGGCACTTTTCAACGTCGGTCTTCAAAGGCACAGCCAGGATACTGCACTTCATATATTCCAATAGAAATCTCCAACAATTCGCCAATATAATTTAATTTCTCGCACAAGAAATCGCACCGAAAGGAGCAATACTTAGGCGTTTAATGAGTGTTGATTCAATATTTCAGTGTGAGCAGAAAATAATGTTCAGGATACACATTTGCGCCTAAGTAAAGTCCCCGGTTCACAGTCAGCGAACATATTGCTGTATATTTCGTTCTCTGTCTTTCTATCTTTTGCTTTCTTTCTTGCCTTTCGTTGTCTATATTATTCTCTTTCTCTTTCTTTATATTTTTTTTTCACACACACTCTCTCTCTGTTTCTCTGTGTACGTTCGCTGGCCTTATATGTTTTCTTTCTTTTTTTCTTTTTCTCTGTCTCTCTATACTCGTTTTCCCCTCCTTCTTTTCCTCCTCATCACCATCACTTCTCCTTCCCACCCCCGTGATATAGTGTACTATACAAGGATATGCTATACACTTCTAGCCTGCGCACATTTTCCAGAAAAACGCATAGCGAACAATTTCCTCAACACCCTACTTCATTAGTATATGCTGACTCAGCTAAGAGATGTATACGAGCAAATGGAAGGTCAGCCAGAATGGTATATTCCATTGGTGAGGGTTTGTCACCTTACCACCGTTCTAGTGTATAATGCGAAATGGCAGTTCTTTGATGTATTCGCTGTAGAGATGAATGCGAATTCTTGTGTTCGTCGTTGGGTCGCGAAACGAGAAAAAATGAACATATTAGTTCTCTGCCTGTATTTAATTGCTTCAAAGTGTCTTCCCTATGTTGAATAAATACCATGAAAGAAAAAAAAGATAACCGAGTGATTGCGACGCTCACCTTCTGATCGTGCGTAGGCGGTGTCGAATCTCGCCTCACCGAAAAACACTTTGTAGCCAAGAATTATCTCTTTCTCTATATCCCTTCCTTTCGCTCTCTTTGTACTCGTTCTCTCGCCCCATCAGAGTTATTGGATCCCGCGCCGGACAAATCAGCGCCCGTATTCTGGGAGAGAAGAAGAAGAGGATGGCGATGACGAAGAGGGTGCGTGCCGGTTCATGATGATAATTTTCTTTCTACGACAGATGGAAACCTCGAGCATAACATCTCTGCTGCAAAAAAATCGACTGTTCCTCCCGCACATGGTCAGTCTCGGCGTCTTTCGCTTTCCTGCGCTGCCCGCGGGCTGCTGAAGTAAAAACCAGGACGCATCGCAGTCACGTGATGGTCGAGCGCTACATTTTCGTGCCCCACACGGTTGCCTATCATCTCTGTTCTGCATGATGTGCTGCGTGCGTGCACCTGTTGAATACCATGGAACCTTCCCAGAAGGAACGCCGTTCCCTCTACTGTTCCTGCCTAAATGTAACGAGTTACCGTTACAGTTCCACCGATCCTGAATGGAACGCAGGCGTTCCTCCGTCCACCAAAGGAATTAGTTCCTGGAACGTCGTTTCTTGGAACGCCGTTCCGTACAATACTGAATGTGACACAGTTAGAGTAATCCTTATAGTTACGTGCACTAAATATAAAAGCGCTGCCATCCCTAGAGCAGTATGAAATCTAGACATCAAATATATTTCACGGTGCACGTGGAAGCTCGGATCATGAACAACAGTGACTGCTATGTTTTTCTTGCAACCATTTTCTTGTTGCAGAAGCAAGAAAAAAATTATTCTGGCATATCTCGTGGCTTTGAAAATTCATGCTCATTAAGGCTCTTCTCAATTCCGTTTTCCACTACGGTATATAGTCGGAAATCGGTATGTGCCATATTTAGCACAGTATGCATGTGAGTGATGAAATGTGCAATATGATGCCATCTATGTTTTGTTGCACAGTGCAAATACAAACAAAAAGAAATCCTCTGAGATCATGCAGCACAGCTCGTTTTTGCCAGATTTCAGTTGTGGCGGTAGGTTTTGAGATGCTTCACAAAATTATCGAGTGTCAGCAGCAGTACCTGGCAATTTCTTGTTACATTATTGGCGTGGGTGGACGAAAAAATTATGTGAAGTCTAACCAGCGCACGGCGAAATTTAGTTTTTACGATTTGTCGGCAACTGACGCTCACAACCACAAGTCAGCGGTTGGAAATTCGGGCAGGAAGGCACAGCAAGGCGGCACCGTGCGAAGAGCCAAACGTGTAAGCGGCCATCTTGCACGTAGATGTCGGCAGTCAGATGCACTAAGCAAAATGTTCAATTATGCCTGAACACAGGAAGCAATTGCGTTGCTTTATTCCACAAATCAAGCTAAAAAAGACCGCAATCAGTGAGATTTAGTTTTTCAGCCATGGCAGCAAGTTTGCTCGCCTACTTGCATAGTGTGCCATATTTGGCACAATCCTTTATCTTCATTAATACAGTCACAATAAATCTGAAAATTTTAGTACATGTTATTCTTCATGTAGTTAATGATAAAAAATGATCAAATAATTTTTAATTGATTTTCTCATAATGCATGCAATAGATGGATATATATATATATATATATATATATATATATACATATATAAGGCTGATATGCTGAAGAATAACTTCGGTTGCCGCAAGGTTATAAGTATAAAAATAGATGCGCCTTCACATAACAGCTGTTTATTCTGCCGACGTTTCGACGGGAACCCCGTCTTTTTCAAGGCATAACAATATTTACAACGTGTCTTTTATATACCGTGTTAGGACAGGAGGGAAGAAGGCGGAAGGTAAAGACGAACGTGAAAAGAGGGAAGAAAAAAAAGAAAAAGAAAAAAAAATGGGTGGGGGGGAAACGAGCACGAAATAAGAAGGACCGGCATGACAAGAGGGTAAAAAAAGAAAAGAGCCGTTTTGCCTGACGTGAACATTGTGGTGCCTTAAGCAGCCATACTATTATTGACAACATACTCCCACCTCCACCTAAGTGGACAGTCTGACGACCCCGCTCGTCTGGTATTGCTCTTTCCGGTGCAATCCCCGGGCGGCTTTTTTTTTTAATAATGCCTGTGCTTAAAGTTTATGGTGTAGAGCGGCAGAAAGTAGAATTGTTGGGGTGAGGACTGAGGGTTTCCAGTGCATGCTTTTAAGTGTCGGCGGGGTTGCACGATCTGAAGGAGCCGGTAATGTGGCCCCGCCATCAATGTTCACTGTATGGATTGGCTATTTTAGAAGGAATAGAGAAAGAGATTTAAAGGAAAAAGCTTGTTAGTGTAACGACAGTACGACATCCGGGTCCACTTATCTGTGCATGCCGGCTGTGCTTGAAACGGCAAATCAATTCCATATATTTACAGACACAAGCCTACACGTGCGCCAAGGAGAAATATTGTTGTCCCAATGGGCGGCAAGGGGCCAGCGACTAATTAGGGAGTGGCGTTTGCGCCTTTTAATGATCGTAAGGTTGACAGGGTGCCTGGGTGTTCATTAATTCCGTTTTTTAGCGTGTTGAATTTGTAGATGAAGTAAGATTCTCGTTGCTCTCGTTCTCGCGTTGTTCGAAAATTGTTTTCCAAGAGTGTAACCCTGATATCGTCAAAGCTGTGATCTTTCAACGCGCAATGTTTAGAAAGTGGAAGACCGGGCAGGGCACGTACATGTGCCCGATGGTTGTTGAATCTAATTCTAAAAGGTGTGTCTGTCTGACCCACGTATTGCATGTTGCATATTCCACATTCCAGAAGATATATTACGTTGTCCGAGTCGCAGTCTAGTGCACCACTTATCGTGTGCTTAAATTCTGAGTGGGTGCTTTCCGCCACTGTTGTTGTCTGCATGTGTTTGCATACTTTGCATCAGTGTTGTACACGTTCCTCTAAAACTGTAACGAAAGCTCGTTCCTCGTTCCTTCCCAATTTTGGAACGAGTTCCCGTTAGAAGTTCCTTAAATGCGAAAGGAACTCGTTACAGTTACATTTCGAAAATTGGAACGTGCCTTTACATTAACGGTACATTTGACTTTTTTAATCAAAACAGTGTCGGATTTAAGAGGGTGTTGAGGCGAGCTCGTTGGTACGGATCCATAAGAATACGCAGCGCTAAAACATCACAAGACACGGCGAAAACAAGGACGGGCGCTGACTGCCAACGAAGTTGGCAGTCAGCGCCCGTACTGTTTTCGCCGTGTCTTATGCTGTTTTAGCGCTGCGTATTCTCTATGGATAGTGTCGGATAATCCTGAGGCGAAATAAAGTGAGCAATTTAAAGCTCACATCGAGCTGCATATGTTTATACGAATTTAACACCGCCGCCAGCAGGTTATACGTACTTAAGAGGAATCTAAATAAACGCTCCTAGACAAATGTTTTAGAGACCACCGGCCCTACTGCAACTTTCGTGCTCTGCTATTTGAAGTCTAACCCCTGTGGCACATTCCACTTCGGCCTTCAAAGGCGCAGCCAGGATACTGCGCTTCAGATATTAAAATAGTATTATCCACCAATGTACCAATATAAATAAATTTATTGCACAGGAAACTCCATGAAAAAGGACAATACTTAGGCGCTTAATCAGTGCTGATTCAATATTTCAATGTGAGTCGAAAATAATGTGAGGGATAAATGTATATTTTCAGCTTAGTAAAGTTTCCTGTTTGCAGTCAGCGAACATATTTCTGTATATTTCGTTCTCTATCTTTATCTCTCTTTCTTCCCTTTCTCTCTACTTTTCTCTTTCTTTATATATCTTTCCTTCTCTGTCTCTGTTTTTCTAAACTCATTCTACCCTTCTCCTCACCCTCACTTCCCTTTCCCACCCCATTGGGACACTCTACTAGGCAAGGCTATGCTACGCCCAGTGTGCGCGCATGTTGCAGAAAAACGCAGAGGCAATAATTTCTTCAATATCCCACTTCATTGGGATGGTCACTCAGCTGAGAAATACATACGAGCAAATGGAAAGTCAGCCAGAATGTTATTTGCATTGGTGAGGTGTTTATGCTTACCGCCATTCTAGTGTATAAATGGTAATGGCCGTTACTTGGTGTATTCGCTCTGTGAATGCAAATTCTTTACTGCTGTGTATTCGTCGTTGGGTCGTGATACGAGCGCACTGAACATATTATTTCTCTGTCTGTATTGATTTACTGTCAAGTGTCACGCCTATGTGAATAAATACCATGAAAGAAAAAATATTACACCATCTCTCACTAAAGGGAACCATGTGGGGATGCGAAGCAGCGCTGGTGTTCACTTGTGTTTCCATTGGTATGTTTCCGTGTATGTTTGATTTGTGTGTGTGTAATTTGTGTGTGTGTGGAGTTGTGTATCAGCGGTGCTGCTTGCGCTGCTGTCACAGCTTACGTTACCGATGCCGCTACAACTGGCGCCAACGTTGACATCCATAGCGCCGTTGCGAAGGAGAGTGCAACGGAGCGAGCGCGCGTCGCATTATATACGAGAGCACGCCGCATTATATACGAGCGCATAGCTGCGCCGGAGAGAGAGGAACAGGAGAGGAGAAACAAATCGGAGGAAGCGCTCACGCCACCTCCTTTACGCCACCTCCTCCCACCTCCGTAAAACTTCTTTTGGGCCTAGTTGGTTCATAATCCTAAATGTACATTTACAGCGCAAACGCAAAGACGGACCACAAAACAGGAAAGAAACGACACACACCTCCCACCCCCCCTCGCGCAGGAGAGCGTCCTCCCACCTCAAGGGGAGAGTTGGCCCATGCGCAGTAAGGGCGGTCAGGCCGCACACCACCGGATTGAACTCCACTCTAAGCTGCTTCGAATCTAAAAAATGGATAGCCAAGTGGTTACGACGCTCGCCTTCAGATCGTGGATAGGCGGTTTCGAATCTCGCCTCGCCGCAACTTTTTTTTCGCCAAGAATTTATCTTTTCGCTTCCCCCTGTGTCTCTTTCTTTCGCTCTCTCTGTGCTCGTTCTATCGCCCATCAGAGTTATTGCATCCTGCGCCGGACAAACCAGGGCACGTGTTCTGGGAGCGAAGCAAAAGAGGAAAAGGCAGAAGAGAGCACGTGCCGGTTCATGATGACGATAATTTTCTTTCTACGACACAAAAAAAATGAATTATTCCTCCCACACGGGGTCAGTCTCGGCGTCTTTCGCTACCCGGCGCCCCCGGCAGGCGCCTTAAAGTGAAAACCAGGATGCATCACAGTCACGTGATAGGCGAGTGGTACATTTTGGCGCCTTATGCGGTTGCCCACCCGCCCTGTTCAGTGTGATGGGCTGCGTGCGTGCGCCTCTTGAATGCCGTGGAACGTTTACAACAGGAACGCCGTTCCCTGTACCGTTCCCTCGTAAACGTAACGAGTTACCGTTACAGTTCCACCGATCCTGAATGGAACGGTGGCGTTCCTCCGTTCCTCCAAAAAGGAACTAGTTCCTGGAACGTCGTTCCTTGGAACGCCGTTCCGTACAACACTGCTTTGCATCTTCCTTTTCTGCAAGGGCGACACCCTGTTTGAGGTTTCGTGCCTATCTTTGAATTTACTAAATGATCCCTGATACTTTTTGGCCGCCTGTATACCACACACGGAGGAGAGGTGAAAATTTTGGGTAGTCGCTCGCTCTGTTCCAATATGTTGAAGTGTTTTTTTAATACTTTATTTATGTTCGGTGGGTCGCTTGTGGAAGTTAATACCAATTTTTTCTTGCGCTGTTGGTCGGCACTTTTTTGCTGGTGCAGTAGTGTCTGGCGGTCCAGATTTTCCGCTTTTTTTGATCGCGTCATCAATGATAGCTGCCGGATATTCTTTGTGGAGGAGTACTTCGCGCATTCGTGTGCTGTTTTTGCGGAAATCATCAGTGCGGGAGCAAATCCTTCTGAATCTGTGTGCTTGGGAATAAGGAATGCTGGTCTTGCAGTGTCACGGGTGGCAACTTTTGAAGTGCAGGTATTGTTGTCGGTCCGTAGGTTTTCTGTATACGTTAGTAACCAACGCACCATCCTCTATCCGAATGTGTACATCAAGGAAGCTTATTTCAGTGTTAGAGTATGAGTGTGTGAAAGAAACTCTGGGATGTGCTTTGTTAAATGCCTGTATGAATTTGAGGAGTTCGTTTTCTGAATCCGTCCAAATCATGAATATGTCGTCTAGGTACCGTTTATAGAATACAGGTCTGATATCACAGGATGAGAGAAAAAGTGGATTCTATATGGTGCATGAATATGTTAGCGTAGTTTGGAGCCATTCTTGTGCCCATTGCCGTGCCGCTGATTTGAAGGTAGTATTGATTGTTAAATTCAAAGCTATTTAATTCGAGGACAAGCCTCGTTAAGATTTCAATTACTCTTTTGCTTGGGTATGCGTCAGGGTTGTGGTTGCCATAGGATTCCACAAGTGCCCTTATACCATCGTCATGCGGGATATTCGTGTAGAGGGGAGCTGACGTCCAATGTCACCAGAAATGCACCGTCTGGGAATTTTACCTCCGATATTTCCCGAAGGAAGTGGTTTGTATCACGCAAGAAAGACTCATGTGTGGGTGGTATGTTTTTGATTAACGAGTCAATATAACTAGATATAGGTTCAGTTAACGTTCCCGTGCCTGATATAATTGGTCTACCAGGGTTTCCCTCTTTATGGATTTTCGGGAGCATGTAAAAACGACCCGGTGCCGAATGTACCGTAACAAGTGCCTTTCGAAGCTGTGGATCGATCGCGCCTTCGCGTGTGAGCTCCTGCAGGGCTGTCACAACTATCTCTTTGTGCTCGGTTGTAGGGTCCGAATCAAGATGTTTGTAGAATTTTCTGCCATTCAGTTGTCGCTTGCCTTCCTCAATGTAGTCCGATTTATTTAAAATAACAATCGCGCCTCCCTTGTCAGCCGGTTTAATGACGAGATCCTCGTGGTTGCTCAGCGCGACAAGTGATTCTCTTTCTTTCTTTGAAATATTATTCATACTTGGACTGTGTGCCTTGTACGCATGTATGACATCTTTCTGAACCGCGTCTATGTAGAGATCCAAATGTCGATCCCTGTTGGCGTTTGGGGTCCATTGCCGTCCGATTACCCCGCGGAAAAGTGGATTATCTCTTTGGGGTTTATCGAAGAAATATTCCTCCAATCGTAAATTTCGTGCGAAGTCGTCTAGGTCTTTCAGAAGTGTGAATTCATCGTACTTTCCATTGCTGGGGCAGAATGTAAGTCCACGTGATAGCACAGTCAATTCTTCTTTGCTAAGTTCTTTATCTGAAAGGTTGATGACGTTTTGTTCTTTGTGGTGTGCTGGTAAGTCTTTCTGAACGTGAGGTGGCCTGTTATTTCCCATGTAAGCAGCAACCGGTATTGCTTGTGGTGAAACGTTATGTCGCGCAAATTTCTTTCTTTTGACCTTTTCTTATTTCACCCGTTTTCTTCTGCTCAAATAAGTCGAGTTCTTTGGCTTCTAACTGGGAGAGGGGGAAAGTTATTTCTTGCATACCGCTCCTCGTCCATTAGTGTGTTGAGAGTCTTCTCACAGTGTTCAATGGTGACCTTAGTTAGCTCCTGTGTGGCGTGATCGAGAATTTTGTTCCACTGTTTCATTTCTCTTTTAGAAAAATTATGCATCGATGGTGTTAGGGATAAACGCAGACCCTTCGGTGCCGCACCTGCCATTACATATTCCCTGAGGCTACGCACATGAAGTTCGTGTCGTATCCGTTTGTCAACTATTTTTCTGAGTTTAAGAAAATTTGGACCTGTTCTATGGACTAATTCACCCAAAGGGGACGGTGCTTGCCCGTTCGTACAGCCAGCATGTCACTTTGCACAGACGCGGCGAGTGGAACCGCAGGGTACCCGGAGGTCGTACCTGGTTTGTCTTGGAGCTCCGTCCCGCCGTGCATCCCGTGACGTGGTGGCATCTGGACAACTGCTGCTGGCTGCTGCTGGCTGCTGGCTGCTGACTGCTAATGCTGGCTGCTGGTTGGTGCTGCTTGATGCTGGTTGGTGCTGACTGCTGGTTGTGGCTGGTTGAGGGTCTTGTACAGCTGGCCGTGGTCGTTGACCCGGATTAACTTTCGTCGCCCTTTGCGGCGTGTGTCTCCTAGACGGTGTCACCGGCCGTGGTACACGTGTAGGCGGTCGTGCGTCCCGTGAGGGTGGTCCTGACGGAATCTGCTGGCTTGTAGAATGAGCAGTGGTTGTTTCAGGGGCTGCTTGGTTGGCGTTGTTCCCCACGCCGCTTCGACAGGCGTCACCGGGAAGGTCACGCCGAAGTGCCTGGGAGTAGGATGGCGTCTCCCGAAGCTCGCACGCGTCCGGCTGCGGTGCGTGGTCTAGCCAGTCGGTGATGTATGGCCGCCGTAGATCAAGGAGGAGGTTATAAATGTTCCACGCCAGGAGAGACACTCCGGCAAAGCCCGGTTGTAGCCCGTCAGCAGCGAGCACGATCCATGGCGGGAACGTGTCGATTGCATGGTCCACATAAAAGACACCCTCTCTCACATGGCACAAATCCAGCAATCGCAGGTTGAACTTTCGAGCCTCAAGGTTGAAC
Source organism: Rhipicephalus appendiculatus (assembly GCA_030522465.1). Taxonomy (NCBI): domain Eukaryota; kingdom Metazoa; phylum Arthropoda; class Arachnida; order Ixodida; family Ixodidae; genus Rhipicephalus; species Rhipicephalus appendiculatus. The sequence continues at coordinate 15,854 of JALIZH010028054.1, forward strand.
CTTTTCAATGCACGCCAGTTCTGTCCGAGAAGCCGTTCTTTGGGGCCTCCTGGGAGCACTAGGGTGGCAAACACCATAGTGATGTCAGGTCTCTCATCTCGGATGCGGTCAAGAAGGGCGACGTAGCGGTCAAATGCTGTTGAGGCATCTGTAGCGGCAATGTCGTTGGTCCCGATGTGGAGAATTAGGTGCGAAATTCCTTTCGGCACAAAGTCCAGTAGGCCGCCGATGTCGCCAATGTATGCGCCGGGCTGGCAGATGAAGGCAGGGG
>JALIZH010028055.1:0-36010 GCA_030522465.1 Rhipicephalus appendiculatus
ATGCAAAAGATTTTGAAGCATCAACTTTCTTTTTTTCTTGCTGATGTACCAGGAAAATGGCACATTCATCATGCAGTACAGATAAGCTTGATCCAATGAAACCAGATTTTACAAAGTTTCCAATCTAATGAAGAAATTTCCATTCCTTGGCAGGTGCTCATACAATTCAATGTTGTCATCAATCCAAACAAACATAGCTAACTTAGCTCCAAACTCGATTTTAGCAGTTTTTTTTTTCTGAAACAAACGAGTAAAAATGCGGCGACTTCTTTCTAATTCATACATACACGGGTTTTTCTTTGAGCATGCGCTCTAACACTGTTGAGTTAAAATGCATAGCTGCCCTTATCACGACCCTAATTTTATTCTGACGAGGCACTGTTCGGAGGGAACTTGTGAGGGTATGTCACTCTTCTCTTGAAACATCACGAGAGAACATTTTGAGCAGTTCAGAAGCGGTCTTGTCTGCCTGCTGGAAAGGACAAATGAGAGAGTGATTGCCACTGTTTCAAGGCGTCCGCGCACTGCGCTGCTTACCTCTGGGTGTATGGACTGACTATGCACTCCAGCTGTTCCTCTTCGAGGCCAAGTATGCGCGTCACAAACGACACGTGGCTTTGAGCTCCCATGCGAGCTGTTCCTATAGTCACCTGGACAGTTAGAGGTGGGAAGTCAGACATCATTTCCGACTCCTTTTCAAAGAGAAGGCTCTAGCTTCGATCCAAATCTATTAAAATATATAGGGGTGAAATGCGGAAAGGTTTTTAACAACCAAGTTGGTTTAAGGTTTTTGTTCCGCCGTTTTGCATGACCAGAAAACTAAGGGGAGAAATTCGCCCTTGTTGGTAAGACATTAGGAAAAAATTTAGCGCAAAATGACACAAGGACAGAAGGGGAGGACACAACACGTGCGCACGTGTTGTGTCCTTCCTTCGTCCTTGTGTCATTTTGCGCTAAATTTTTCCCCAGAAAACTAACCTGCGCCTAGCGCGTGCAATGCAATGACTCGGCTGGTGCTCTACGCTCTTCGTCCTCTTCTACATCTTAGGATTGACTATAAATAAAGACAGTGTTGGCCTTGGCAACGTACATTCAAGAAATGACAATAGTTATAGTACATCTTTCTGTGTCGCCCAGTAATTTGGTGAATAATATGGCCTGTGGCCAGCACACCCATTGAGGTTGATGCGACAGATGTGCAATATAGGTTTTTCTTGGATGCGTGTACCTTCTGAAGAAAACAAAAGAGAAGCACAGAACAGATATGTAGGGATCCTGGCTGAAAAGCTGACAAAGAAGATGAAGAAGAAGAAGTCTGCAATGGCTGTAAACTGCGTAGATTAAACAGTCAACGTTCATTATTTCTTCTGTTGGAACTTTATAAGATAAATGGAAGAGAAAGGAGAGAAAGAAACCGAGAGAGAGAAAGAGAAGCAGACAGGAACAAAGAGAGAGGACCTTGCTAATTAAGACCACGTTAATTAAAAGTTTGTTAATTAAAATCTTGTTAATTAAGGTCATGTTAATTAAGACCTTGCTAATAATCTAGGTTGGCCACAAGCTCCGCTGTTAGTCCAGCCTTGCACCACTAGTGCAAGCTGCCCACATTTTTTACAAAATTACTTAAAATTGAACTCTGGGGCTATATGTGCCATGACAACATGATTACAAGGCACTTATAAGGCAATTAAATTTCACCACCTCGGGTCCAGCAGTCAGAAGAGCTCAGAAGACACTGTATTGTGGCATACCCCCTCAGCATAAAGAGATTTGTAGAAGAATTAAAAGTAGCTTTCATTAGTAAGCAGAGCACCTGGAAAGAATCGCACAGTAGTAAAAAGACGGGTGCATGCTTACGAAGAACCAGACCACGCAATCCTGCAAGTGCAACAGTGTAAAGATTAGAATGGATATCATTGAGTATCCTTTTTTATTTGGATTTATTGCAGGTACTGATCAGGTCGACATGACATCTCCCAAAACTATACAATACACTAACCTTGTGGTGTCTGCCTATTACATTTTGTGAAGACACAAGCATTAATTACCAAATTTACAGACTATAGTATGAAACTTGAGCTGTTCTTTAGAAGCTGGCAAGGTACTGAGAAACGCTGCACACTAGTTGCAAAGAAACTGAAAATAAAAGCAAGTGAAGTTTTAAAATCCCTTGAAGAGTGGGCTATGTATATGCAAATAACTTGTGGTGCCTGCCTTCAATATGAGTTCAATGCAATAGCTAGAGCTGGTTAACAAGTAAAGATTGTTTGCAAAGCATGTGTCAGCAATTACTACTCAAACCTCATTATGACAGTGTTATCCAGCATGAAAATAACCTCGTTATATCAGATATTGATTTGAACTATATGTGATGATACAGCAATACTCAGAAAGAGCACATGTTACATTTGTTTTATTCGTCTTTTTTGTAACACGAACTGAATCTGATGTCTTTCTTTTTTGTTGTATAAACTGTGTGACTTGTGACACCTACCTGAAATCGGTCCAGCACGTCTTTAGTGTTTCGTCTAGGCCGGTGAACTTCCTGCACCAACAGGCAAATAACAGTACATGTACTGACCATGCCAACACACGTGACAGATGATTTGCCACGCCCTAGTTTGATAAAAAGTTCATGCACCAGCATACAAAAACCAGCTGTCGATAACGAATTTCTCCACTGCTTATGAAAAGCGCTTCTACTTGAGGCCTTTCTATTTTTTATTTCCTTTCCTATGCATTGCTATACAATTGCGAATAACTTTATGGAGTGATGAATGGAAAACTATGGAGGCAGAGCACACATGTAAATTGGCTCTTGAATGAAGCCCCCTCATTCTCATTAGTGTTCACTTAAGCTGTAGAAAGGGAAACATAAATTTCCTATCGCAAGCAGCAAAGAACGCCAGAATGCGTTGACTGAGGCTTTCGCATTCACCCAAATTCTAAAAAAAATTTTTTTTCGGAAAAGTTCCCTCTTTTTCTTTTTTTTTGTCTGCACTTGTGCCAATGTGAACCTGTTGCACAGATCCAGCTGCTCATTGACTATATGTGTTTGAGAAAAAAAATAATAAATATAGTAGCACTGTCAAACACTGTCAGACTACTACCTTAAATCCTGAACAAGGGCCTCCTCTATGGTGAAAAGTAATCAGACAAGATTTGGAGGGCGAGCCCCTGCTCGGCTATGGGCCAAAAATTAATATGGCAGTGGCACAGCCTTTGAAGAATGCACCCCTCCGCTTCTAATGAAATGGTTTACTGAATATGCATGAATTCACTGTTCTTACTGAACAGGAAATTTGATGTGTTATGAAAAGGGGGAAAAGACATTCTTCAAATGTTCCAACAATTTATGACAGCTCAGAATGCAATCCCCGAGGCACCACACTGTAAAAGTACCAAGAAATCGTGCACATATCTAAAGACTCTCAAAACTTTGGCTCCTAGGAACCACTGCTGCAGGATTCTGTAGCGCAGCACAGGTTGAAGAAAATGTCTGGAGCGGGGGAGGGGGGCGAGGCACTTGCTCGGTTATTTGCATATTTCAAATCTACCAAAAAAGGGGAAGTGGGGCGCTTGCTTGGTATTTTACGGTAGTAGTATAATAACGTGTGAAGAAGCAAGATCCCCTCCTCTAGGTTTTCTTGGGAGGGTACTTGTTTGGGCTAGTTGATAAATGGCTGACCCATTACAGACATGGAGACATTAGCGAGTTTTAGTACTGCATACATTGTGTCCGTAACTGCATTGTGTACGTAAAACCTCCACATTCAGCGCAGGTCATACGAGCAGAAGTTCCGCACACGTGCCCTGTGTGAAACATGGCATTCTCATGTACGTGGCGGCGTTGTGGATGCAACATATTCAGTACTAAATCTGAGTAAGCAATGGCGCCTCGTCTTTTCATCTTACCTGTTGCAAATCCTTGTGTGGCCGACATGAGAGCTGGTCAGTCAGGGCGTCAAGGTCAAAGACTGGAATGTTGCGTGCCCGCTTGATCTAAAGAAGACAGAAGAAAAGCAACACTTTAGAACAAAACTTAGTTCAGAATTTGAACGACCGTTGGTTGCTGGGAAAACCAGAAATGTGACAGCTGCTACTACCCAGGTAGGATTCATAGTGGAAGACGTGTCAGAGCAACTAGCAGTATTGCTTAGGTCGATTATACTTACCTACCATAAAATCCCGAGCAAGCGCCCCGGGAGATTTCAAATTGCGCCTTCTTCTCCCCTCCCACCATTTGAACTGTATGCACAGTTTTTATTTGCCCAATGAGGGCAAATGAAAATAACGAATGCATGCGTATTCAATAAAATATTTATTTAGAAACACGGGTGGGCATTCTTCATTTAAATTAAATTTTGATCCATGACCGAGCAAGGGCCCCCCGTCCAAATGTTGTCGAATTATCCTGCACGATAGGGGGCGCGCTTGCTCGGAATTTTACGGTACATGTTGATCAACCACTCTTGGGAGGTGCAGGCTCCACACATTACCATCAGATATCGTTAGAAAAGCAGCCAACCTACATTCTAAGGCTGGGATGTTGAACCCATTCTAGAAGCGAAAAAATTTTTTGCTGCACACAATCCTTCGAGGCTTGCGCATATGTCCTTCATTCGTGACACAAGTGCGAGCCTCAACCAGTTGCATGCAGAAAAAAATGTTCGATTTCAAAATGGGTAAAAGTTCCCAGCCCAAGTTCACATCAGTCTAATCTTAGAAAACAGGCAGCGGTTGAAAGCTGTACTAGATGTTAATGTTTAACTCAAGAAATGCCAACTTGCCATTCCTTGTAGCTTCCGAAAGCACAAATCAAATAAAGCATAAACTAAGAATACAAGACTTCTTGTAGAACGATGAGTTTGGCAGCTCAAAATACTAATTAAAGTACATCACATTCAAAGCCCATTAAAGAACTTCTGAAACAATGATAGCTTATCACTTCAGCATTGCAATAACTGATTTACTACACTAATCAGCTCATTACTAGAGTAAAATTTCATTGTTTTTCTGGTACGAAGCTAGAAGAATCGTGCTATTTCTTTTTCGAGTATGTCCAGGCTTTTTCAAGTCAATAGAACAATGTTTGCGGCAAAAGTAGCATGTGTTCTATATTTTAAGGCAAAATATTTACTAGAATTGTGTTCAGTGGAGCATGTAAATCTATCTTTGAATGGTACGTTGGCGGCGCCAGGGATGTTCGAGGGGTTCGTTTGGGTTATGCAGCGAGTTAATTCTCGCTAAAACTTGTGGCCCATCTCATTCGGATTGTACCACTCAAAGATAGATTTACGTGCTACACGGAATACACACAACACTACTGAGGCAAGGTGCGTCTATTCGCCTTACCTGCCTGACGAGAAGCTTTCTTCTGAGCCTCTGCGCTTCAGGGGGGAGAGTAATCTTCTGGGCGTACTTTTCTATTTGGCTCAGCAGTTGGTGTTCCTCATAGATGCTCATTGGGACACACCTGCATGGTGGATAACAGAAACAGCACCAATCCGCTTGCTAGGCTTGTGTTAGCTAATACTTTCAGCTCGGTGGCAAACATTATGGTGTCGTACTGTTGCGACAATGAAGATTAAAAACAGCAAAGATGTTATTTAATGATTGAGTCCTGCAAATCAAGTAACGTTTGTAATGTAACAATAATGAAAAACCCAGTCATCCATAGTTGAAATCTGCCAGATGTGAAATGTGACAGATGAAGTGCGTTGACTGTTTATACAAACATCGTCGTACTACCCAGCATAATCGCTAGTGCTTGCATACTTTCCAACATGTACACTACCATTCTCGTGCCCATGTAATCTTATTGCAGACAAAATAGTTTGGTAAAGAATCAGCGATAACATTCGGAAAAGCTCCAATACCCAAGGGTGTGTCTTGCACTGAGCGATAGCATTTTGGGGGGCTCTTAGCTGGTGAAGAACAGTCAGCCGAGGAAAGACAATAAGTATGTGTGTCTATGGAACATTGGATGTCTTGCGAGATCATGCACATATTGCACCACTTGTAAGTTGAAAAAAGAATCTTCCAATTTAATTTTGAATTCCTCCAAGACTAAGTTGCTTTGTAGCATTGAGACTTTGACGAGACACTTTCAGAGGTGCAGGAGTCTTCGAAATTTTAGTTACACACTGGAATAGGCAAGATAACTTTCAAGGAGTACAACGATTCTGGAAAAAGTACCAGACTTAAGAGAAGACGTCATGAAACGACTAAGTCCACCTGCCACATGTAAAGGAAACTATGGAGATTACATGAGAAGCTTCAAGCGAGCCATACTTAGCTCTACCTCCTGCTTTCCATTTTTCAAAATTTTCAGGCTTCGTTCACAGTGGAACCACAAGACCTTGATGCATTGAAAGTGGATATACCGAAGTAATAATTATTGGGGTTTAACGTCCCAAAACGACAATATGGTTATGAGTAGAGACCGGATTATAGGCAAATGCCTATTTTTTTCCTTGCGTTCCTATCGTGCCACTTTGATATATGAGCACGAATTAGGGGTTAGGGAGGGCTTTTATAGTGTTTTTATAGTGCCTATAAATGCCTATTTTGGGGGTTTGTGCCTAAATGTCTATAAGTGCCTATAAATGCCATATTTTCAAAAACGGCGCCCATATGAGCACTATTTAAACTCAAATTTTGCTTTCGAGTACAGTTTGAGACCGTAATTCTTATTACCGGGCAAAATTGACGCTTCGGAACTCTATGGGGTGCCACAACTTAGTTCCCTATAGTTCAACAAACTTCCGGTAAGCAACCGAGCAGTGAAATGGGACGCGCCGGCCACTTTACCCCCACCGCACTGACATGCCGCGAGCGGTTGGAGCAGGGTGAGTAAGAGGAGAGGAAAATGCGCTATTTCTGCAACCCTAAATGGGAGCACGTCCCAGCGTATACAAAGCAATGGGGAGAGGAAAATAAAGGTGGCAAGAGGAGAGGAGAAAAGAGGAGAGTGGCGTTCGTGGCCGAGGACGTGGAGGGCGGCTTTTACGGCCGGTTTTCCATTCCAGTTTTCCCAAGGAATTGATGCGCCTCCTTGAAGACGTGGGTGTGGTGTGGGGCAGAAAACAGTAGGTAGTTCTGTGCAGCAGCAGGAAGATGAAGAACGAATGCGAAACCATGCATGGAGTGCCGTCAGGGGAATGTAGAGTGCAGGTAAAAAAAAATCAGATGTGCATTTGGCTTTTGTTTCGTTTGTAATTTACTTCTTAAAGGGTGATTCACCAGGTCGCATGAGAAACTTTAGTTAAACACTGGAAGTTGTTGCGTGCCCAATGAAGAGCTTTGCACCACAATAACTTTTTGATTGGTTCATTACGAGCCGCGAAAGCATGATGCTGGTAGGTGAGCTTGAAACCTTTGCCAATGGCAAGCCAAATTTCTTCCCTGCCCTCATCGGTATCGGAGGAACTCGGAGCCGGAAGATCACACGACGCAGACGCATCAACACGTCATGCGCACGCAAGATTACACTGGGTGCGCTTGACATGCCCAAGCCAGGTCGTGCACACAAGCGGTGTTGTATCGTTTCGGCGTTCTCTCTGCTGTACTGCATGTTTCTGTGGGACGGATCCCTCTATGCGTTTGGAGAGGCTGGCATGCATGATGTATCCTTACCATGACACAGCGCGTCGTACCGCTGGAACTGCTGTAATAGACAATGTATCAAAAACACGCCAAGCGATGTCAGGGCTGGCGCCGGCACGACGCGGCAACGGCGAGAACACGGACGCAAATGAAATAGAGGTAGCTTAGTCTCGCATCGCGCTCGATTCGAAGTAAAATAATAAATAAAAACACACACAGATTCCATTTGGATGTTTTAATATTTCTAGAACTTTCATTGTTCTATTCAAGCAACAGATTGCACAAATTACACATGTCGCCTCGAATCATTCTCGCAGTGTCACGTACTACTCTGACGTATGCGGGACCATTCCTTATTGTACGTCAGCTCCTCCATATTGGTGCGCGCGCCCGTGAGATCAAGGGCAAGCGGCGTTTATTCTGACATTTCACCTCTTTCCGGGGTGCGTAGCATTGCAAATCTTGGCAGACGTGATCGTTAGCGCCCAGTGCATGCATTACGCTTGCCAGCTCGAAATGCTCAAACCTGGTAAGGGCCCTTTAAGGTGTTCACAGGCAGAGGATAAATTGACCCTGCGCGATTACCCAGGCAATACGAGGCTAAAAGACCCTTCATGCCTTTTAGCGGTCTGAATATTGGCTCCTGGGCTGCCCTTCGCAGAAATGCCGAAAAGAAAGAGACCCAGGAGCGTGTTTATTCGACTGCGGACACCTAACTCACCAATGCTGGACAATAAAAGAAGAGACCGTGTTCTGGAAACCGTGCGGGAAAACGGACAGTAGCATGGCTAGTTAAACCATTGACGCCTTTGTGCCATCATAAACTATAAACTTTGTTTTCTTTCCAGTTGTAGACACAGGAAAGCAAACCTTTCTTCGAAAATTTGAGTTTTTGTAAATATTTATTGTGCCTATATTAACGATTTTGGGGGCCTAAAACCGTGTTTTGTCTGCCTGTTTTTGGCGCCTAAAACCCGATTTTTTAGTGCCTATAAATCCGGCCTCTAGTTATGAGAGACGCTCAGTGGAGGGCTCCGGAAATTTCGACCACCTGTGGTTCTTTAACTTGCACCTAAATCTAAGCAGACTGGCCGCGAGCATTTTCGCCTCCATCGAAAATGCAGCCGCCACTGCCGGGATTTGATCCCGCGACCTGCGGGTCAGCAGTCGAGCACCATAACCACTACACCACCGTGGCGGGTTCTATATTGAAGTAAATGAGAATTTCTCTTGCCACTGTTACAGTATAGCTTATTTATGTTTCTACTGACCATTGGATATAATGATGCCAGTGTTTTGTCATGTCAGATGCGACTTCATTAGGCTTGTGCGAATATCACTTTTTTGGTTCGAACTAGCATGGAATAATTTTGAAGTGAATTCGAACAGTAGCAAGATTAAAATAGTAGTAGGGTTAAAGTTATAAGCGGTAGAATACATTACGTTTTAAAGTTTGCCATACATCGTTCATATAACAACCTTTAAAGCTACAAAAAAGTTTAATCGTGGTGCACGCAATATGCACACACTTGTTGAAATGTGGCTTTGTTGCAGTGCGGGTTTCTTCTGGTCAGGCAGTTTCAAGGTGCACAACCCGCCAATGCAGTGAAACTGCATTTTCAGGATGGTTACATGCGATAAATTGTGTTCATTCGATCGTCTAAAATACTTTGAAATTTCGTAAATTTTAAACCTGCTTCGAAGAGAATTTGAACAATGTAATATTCATTCGAATACTCGAAGCACTTGAAAGTTTTCACAGGCCTAGACTTTGTTTTAGTGATGTTTGACTGCATGCTTATACTACACTCAAACCTCGGTATAACGAACCCGGATATAACGAAATATCGGTTATAACGAAGTTAATGAAGAACAGTCTTGTAATGGATACAGTGCTATGAATATACGTTTATAACGAATTTTCGGATTTAACGAACTTATTTTCGTGTAACATGCAACTTTGTTATAATGAGGTTTGAGTGTACTATTCTAGCTCTCTCAGACCTACTTGGGCTTTTTAGGTGTAGCTTCTTCTTTGATGGTGGCCTGCAGCCCTCTCTCGTCCATCCTGTGCTTTCTTGCAGTACCCGATGTGCGTGAATGAGATGTCTCTGTTGAGCTGCTCTCTGCGTCGCTCACCGGCTCCTCTTTGATGCTTGTCATTGACCCTTCGTCATCATCGATGTTGCCTGCTACAACCTCTTCAGTTGCAGCCACATCACCTGGAGAAAAACAAAAGCAATCTCCACTACATTCACCCACAACAATAGCTAAATGGCTGAGGTGACGGGTTCAATTTGCTTTGATTCGAATTTAAGTTATTGGAAATTTCGAAATGAACGAATAGGTGTATATTGATTCGCAGGGTAACACCCCTGTAAAGGTGGTTTCACTGCAGCGAAGGGGTGCTATACCGCGAGTACACCCTTCCAAGAAAAATCCGCACTGCCGCGAAGCCCCACTTCAAAGTTAAATGAACATATTACCCTAACATCGATTCTTCCTTTTTCAAGTTTAAAAGCTTGCTATGCCGGCTTATATGCACTAAGTACAGTAAAGTTTAAAACGTACCATATTTTACAGGTTATCACCAGCATTCTACCGAAAGTCAAATCGTGCTACTATTCAAAGTTGTTTCCACTTCCTTTGAACCAAAAAGAATGACATTTGCACATGCATTGTTTGAATTAAAAAAATATATATATATTGCACAGATTAGCTGGGTCATGACGAATATGCTCATTTTTATTTATAATATATGATGTATACTATTAGAATTCGCTTCGAAATGACTCTAACCAAATCCCTATTCGCGTTGAATTTCGCTTCGAACCTAAAATTTACTATTCCCACAAGCCTAGTCATCTCTAACTGAGAGCCACAGCAGTGTGAGCTCCCGCACTACAGGGCACTAGAACTCTAGCTGCGCTCTACATTCTACGAGGTGAGCATTGCGCTCGCTGTCATTCGTCTTCCTTTTTGCCAAATGTTCACTCAAGGCGGAAGCCATTGCAGGCGTGACCTTCCATGTTCTGTATTCCGCGAGAAGCGCTTGCTGTCTATCAACCTCCTCTGTGCCAATCCCTTGCTTGGTTACACTCTAGAAGGACATAAAACTATGCACTAACCCTTTCACTACCGCTGAAGATCATAGTCATCATGACGTTGTAAGGACTGTGTGGCGGAGGCGGCAACCGTAAGGCCGAGAGATGGCGCCATAGTCGGTACTGTCATCATCATCATCATGAACATGGGCAGTGGGGAGAAGGGGTAGCGAGAGTAGGGAATAAAGCGTGTGTTCGACGAGACGTGTTGTGCGCGCTTCCTCTCTGACAAGTGGGGGGCTCGTCCGGGATAGAATGGATAACGTAATCGTTCCAGAGGAGCTCGTACAGTATCTCATCGGCCAAACAGATGGATCACCGATCCAGCGCGAGCAAGTCGCCTCCCTGCTGCGGCAACGTGTGATGAGCGCTACGGTCACGGCCGCGCCGGTAGGCCTAGGTGTGCAGGTGTCCGCGCCGCAACCCTCGCAGCCGCCTGCCATGACTTCCATGCCGCTCGTAGAACCGCCGAAGTTCTCGGGCTTCAACGACTTGCAGTCGCCGGAGGTTTTCCTAGAACGTTTGGAAAACTTTTGTCTCGTGTCCGGAATCGACGAGGCCAAAAGACTGAGCAACGTGGTGCCGGCCGCCTTGGAGGGCAGCGCCAAGCTTTGGTGGCGGTTCGTCGGCGCATTCGCCTCGTGGGACGAATTCGCACAAGCCTTCCGCGCGGAGTTCGCTTCTATCGACTCCAAGCGCCGCCTGAAGGAGGAACTCGAACACCGAACACAGCACCCCGAGGAAAATTTAAAGGAATTTATATACGTCATATCGGCATACTACGATCGTATCGGAGAGCCGGTGACTGAGGAAGAAAAAGTGCAGCGGGTTCTCCGCCAGATGCACCCGCAGCTGCAAGACCTCGCTGAAGGGTCTCCATTTACGACCCTTAAGGAGCTCGCCGCCGCGGCGGATGGATTGATGCAGAGAGCGTGGCGGCGTTGGCAGTACAAACCACCGCCACCACCAACAAATCAGGTCGCAAGGGACCTGGCATTCCGACCGCACATGGCGGCCGCTAACGCTCTCGGACCGCGACCACTGTCAGTGGCGGCCGCTGTGGGTACGACTACGTCTACCGCAATGTCCTCGGCGTACCACTGGCCACTACACCCGGCAGCGGTTCAACCGTCATATGTCCGTGATCAGCTCCATCCGGCCTCTACCATCCCTACGCAGATGCAGCCGTTAGCCTACGCCTCACCACCGGCCGCTCGTTGGCAGCGGCCCAACGCACGACAGGTCCACTGCCAGCGCTGTGGAGGGATCGGCCACGTTGCCAGCCAGTGCGCCACGGCTAGGCAAAATGTGCCGCCCACGTGTTTCAACTGCGGTCAACCGGGGCACATGCGGGCTGAATGCCCAGACAATCGGTTTTCGGGAAACCGGCGTTGGTAGATGCTGCGCCGGCGGGCATCTACGACAGCGCGCTCCAGGTTGCGACTACTGCTGGCCGAAAGGAACCCCTGCTCGATATCCGCATCGGAGCGACGACGTTCCAGGCGCTCTTAGACACTGGGTCCAGCGTAAGCCTCCTGGGACAACAGGCGATGGCGGCCGCCGAGGCTACAGGAGCCAGCCATAAAAGAGAGGTACGTGCGCTTCGCCTGGCCGCAGGTTGGTCCCAATCTTCTACCTCGCTCCGATGCAAGATACACTGGGCAGCGGGCTCTCGTCGGCAGCGTTTTTTGTGTGTGCCCGACCTTTGTAGGGACATAGTACTCGGGAGAGACTTCCTGACTGTGACCGGAATATCACTTCATGTTGCACTTGGAGGTTGGACAATCGGGACTGAACCACAGTGCATGGTGCCTTTCGTCAAGGGAGAGTGCCAGGACAAAGGAGGGCTAGTCAGCGAAGAGATCTACGACCTGCAAGCAATATTTGCCGAGCGACCTGAGCCTACCGCTAACTCAGAAATCCCAACCCCCCAATAACCCCACACACTTCGCGGCTCAAGTCAATGTAGACCCACATCTAGCACAAGTGCTTGAGAACTTCAGCTCAATCATTACTGCTACTCCAGGTTGCACAACATTTTCTGAACATTGCATTGACACTGGAGATAGCCAACCTGTACGTTGCAAGCTTCGCCCTGTCAATGCTAAAAAAAAGGCCATTATGGACAGTTGCATCGCTGATCTCCTGGAACATGAACTCATACGCCCGAGCACCAGCCAGTGGACAAGCGCTCCTGTTCTGGTTGCAAAAAGTCCGGTGGCTTCCGCCTTGCCGTCGATTATCGGCCACTGAATAGCCGTACAAGGGTGCCTGCCTATCCCATGCCCAGGACTGACTGGCTCTTGGCACAGTTGGGTCAGGCGCAGTGGTTTTCAAGTTTCGACCTTTCGCAAGGGTTTTTCCAGATCCCAGTGCGCGAGCAGGAATATTCCCAAGACCGCATTTATCTGCCACCAGGGCACGTACGAGTTTACCAGGATGCCCTTCGGTGTTGCAGGTGGACCAGCAACCTTCCAGACCTTGATGGACACTGTGTTGGATGGTGTAAATCACAGATTTGCAATGGCATTCCTCGACGATGTCTTGGTTTATTCAGACACCCTTGAGGACCACGTGGAACACATTCAATGTGTACTAGAGCGCATCAGAAAAGCAGGCCTCACCATTAATCCAGACAAGATCCAACTCTGCCGCAATTCACTCAAGTTCCTTGGACATGTCATTTCACCTGGGCAGTGTAGACCTGATGAGGGCAAGGTGCTCGCTGTGTTGCACTACCCTCGACCAAGAACAGTAAAACAGCTTCAAGCTTTCCTTGGCTTGGCGGGGTATTATCGCAGCTTTATACCTCAGTTTTCTCTCACAGCTCACCCCCTAACCAGCCTTTTAAAGAAAGATGCGCCCTGGCAGTGGACCAACCAGCAAGAGGGTGCATTCGAGGAGACTGAAGGAATCTCTAGCTCATGATGCCGTGGTGAACCTCCCTGATCTCAACCGGCCCTTCGTGGTAGAGACGGATGCTAGCGGTATCGGAATAGCAGCCGTGCTTCTCCAGGCAAGCCCTGAGGAATTGAGACCTGTGTCATTTATAAGCAGGGTCCTCACTGACGCAGAGAAACAGTACACAGTTCAGGAATGGGAGTGCCTGGCAGTGGTCTGGGCAGTAGATAAATTCAGGCCTTACCTCGAATTTACGGAATTTGAAATCCATTGCGACCATTCTTCTCTGTCCTGGATGTTTCACACAGATCAGGCCTCACCAAGAGTAAGGCGGTGGGTCCTTCGGCTGCAGGGTCTGAACTGCAAGGTCAAACATAGAAGGGGACCTGCCAACATTCCAGCTGATGCGCTCAGCCGAGCTCCCTTGAACTGTCCAGACAACCCAAGCCAGACTCTACCCGAAACATTGTTTCCCATTACCATCCAGGAGCCCGAGCAACACATCACATTCGAGACAGTTGCCCCTCTTTCTACGACAGATGATATCACTCTCCTGAGCGATATTGAGCGTCTGGTTGAGGAACAGAGTCGTGATCCACTGCTTGCAAAACTGAAAAGCGTCATGCAGGGTACACCACTCCCGGAGAATGACCCACAATCACGCCCTAATTAGGGACTTGGCTACTTCAACAGAACTGGAGTCTAGTGGGTTGCTCGTTCAGCAAAGAGGAAACCAAAAAGTGCCTTGGCTACCAGCGTGCTTGCGGACTCTCGTGTTAAAAATGGCACATGATCACCCCACTGGCGCACATGCAGGTTTTTTCAAGACATTGCAGCGTGTTTCTTCTCGTTTCGTTTGGCTAGGTATGCGAGCAAACATATCCAAATATGTCAGATGCTGCAGTGTTTGCCAGCGCTCCCAAGGCCAATCGCCAAAAGCCTGCAGGCCTTATGAGCAGCCAGTGGGCCACTGCCCCGATGGAGGAGCTCAGTGTAGACGTCATTGGACCGCTACCACTCACACCACGGAGACACCAGTACCTGCTGGTGGTGGTGGACAAGTTCACAAAGTTCATTGAATTGTTTCCTCTGAGAGCCGCTACTAGCCAAAACGTTGTTGACTGTATGCGGCAAGTCTTCAGCCGCCACGGCATACCGCTATCAATTTCTAGCGACAACGGCCGGCCATTCGTCAGCACACTTTGGAAGGGCCTTCTAAAGCAATGGGGCATCAAAGATCGTCATACCGTGCCTTACCGCCCTGCGGGACAGATGGTAGAACGCCATAACGGTACAGTTAAAGAATGTCTTCGAGCCTACTGCACCAACCATAAGGAGTGGGACTCACACATCCCTGAAATCGCCTTTGCCCTCCGCACCGCGGGAGAGCGTTGTGACAGGCTTTACACCGGCCTTCCTCTGTTATGGCAGAGAGCTGCGCACTTCATGGGAGCCACCTGGCACCAAGGACAACGTTGAACCGCCTGCCACGGCCTATCATGCCTTTTCGGAGGAAGTTCGCCAGTGCCTTGCCCAGGCCCTTGAGTTTACTCACACGCAACAGGTTGCTGCTCAGGCAAAACAAAAGGCACATTACGACCACCACAGGCGGCCAGTTACCCTGAAGCCAGGCGACCTCGTTCTCCTGGACAGCCATACCCTAAGTAATGCAGCAACAGGCTTCTCGTCAAAACTCGCACCGAGACGTTCAGGTCCCTATAGGGATTACGAAGACGGTAGGCACAAATGATTTCCTGCTGACAGATCCCACGACAGGGCGCCGTCGAGGGATAGCCCATGCTGACCAGCTGACTGTGTACCATGAACCCCAACTGGACATGCCCGCGATGGGTTCACGTTCTACGGGGGGGAGACGTGTAAGGACTGTGTGGCGGAGGCGGCAACCGTAAGGCCGAGAGATGGCGCCATAGTCGGTACTGTCATCATCATCATCATGAACATGGGCAGTGGGGAGAAGGGGTAGCGAGAGTAGGGAATAAAGCGTGTGTTCGACGAGACGTGTTGTGCGCGCTTCCTCTCTGACAACGTTTTGTAACAAAATGACCGATGGCAACTATACCTGTCATCAACAAAAATTGGTCCCACACGGAACCGATGAAGACTAGACTCGTCATACTTGTGTTTCTTGACGCTAGATGGCCACACTTGTTCATCTTGGGCCATTTTTATCTCGGCTTTCATTTTATTGCCATTTTTCATTGTGTTGCCATGCGGTGAGGCTGCCTTCGGGCTATCTTTTTGTACACCATTAATGAAATAAATGAACCCCATTGAAATGAAACAAGGGTACCGTTTTATACAGAAAAAAAAAGCTCTACAAATTGAGCGAAAAAAAATTTTTTCAGTAATTTCGGCACGTTTTCTTCCTTTTCTTACAGTACCAAAAGTGTTATGGGCTTCACTCTAAAATATGGTACACAATGATGAAAAAAGACAGGATGGAACTATCAGCTGAACTGTCACTGATATGAGGAAAACACATATTTGGTGATATACACAAGTGGCAATTAAAAAAAAAAAAAAAAATGTGTGAGGCGTTTATCAGAAAAACAGACGCAGAACAGTGCATTCAATGGTGATGCTTCAATAACAATTCTCTTTCTTTCACAAGGTGATACTGATCTGGCTTACACAAGACTTGGTGTGTTTGTACGATGTAACACTCAAGCATTTTTCTCATGTCTTGACTGCGGTACCCAGTGTTCTTAAAGGAGCACTGACACAAAAATTTTGCACCTTGTTTTTTTTGTTGCAATAGGTAGCTTACGACCCACTTATCACGGCTGGAAACCCCGTTTGCGCGAGTGCGCGACGGTTAGTTATTTACAGACATTTTTAGAGCGCCCAGTCGCAGTTTCGGTTTCAAAGAGCACCGAGCTAGTCAGGGAGCAGTTCCGGTAGCAAGATAAACGCAGCTGGCCACGTGACCACGCAAAACTGTGACGTAGGCGGCACGCGCCGCCTACGTCAGGCACGGAGGAAGAAATCGCAGGTAGCGCAAGGGCACAACTAGCCAACACAAAATCGTGACGTAGTTTGTTTACATTGCTACCGCGTTGATGTCGGCGTCGCGAGGGGCTCGCATCTCGCTCAGTCGTGCGGCATGCACTTTGAAATTGATTTTAAATATGTTCTAGACTATATTTGCCCTTGATATTTCGTAGGCGTTGTCCATGTCTCCACATACATCTATTTCACTCATTACCTCGCCTTCGAAATTTTGTGTCAGTGCTCCTTTAAAAAAAGAAAACAAAAAACACAGAGCCACATAAATGGCTATGCAGAGCGAAGTACGTGCATCATTGCGTTATCTCCCGTGTTCTCATGCTTGTTAAGGTACAGATTACTGAATTGCCAGTCTGATCAATGATTTAATGCCTTTTTTATTGTCATTTCCTGTCTTGTCTCGTTGTTCTGAGAATGAACCAATACTAACTTGCCAACTTTTAGTACTACTCATTACGTACAGATGCTGCAACTATGGAGCGCGTGCAACGTATGCTTGATAATTGAAGAGTTCTAGGAGCACAAAAAACGAGGACCCACCATCAGAATTCAAGATGCCAACAATGTCCTCAACCTTGGGAGACTGCACACCGAAGTAGCTGGCATCCATGGTGGCTGCCTCTTGGACGTTGAAATCTTCCAGGTCCAGGGCCTCATCGTCCTCGGCCTCCACTTTCACTGGCAAGAGGCCGTCTGGAAATCCCAGGCGCACAATGCTGGTAAAGCTACGACACAGAACATTTGCAGGACGGAAGCTTGAAGCACGCAAAGAACACTTCAACATGGGAAGCATCAGGGCTCACTTGTACTGGAAACTTACAAAAATTGCATGACCAAGCTCGTCGTAAAGGATCAGTTTGGTTATATAGAGTCAGTTGCTTGCCTTGCTTCTCCATTTTTCAGCTACATGACCGCAGCTGCAAACCCAGTCAACTAATCCATACAGAAACAAGACATCTGCATATGCGGATGCTCATCTTACATGGTGCCGACGATGCACGATGATGTGAACAGCGTCAATTATGACACATTTCGGCAAAGAGACGGGTAGACTGCACTTGCTCGTGTGAACATCGCTCGTCATGAAATGCTCCTTGGCTGCCACTTGTGCTTGGTCACATGATCTCTATCAGTTGTTGGTGTGAACGCACTTCTAGACTGGAGCTAACGTTTACACAGTCATAGTTGTCTTGATCAGCACAAAGACTTGTCCTTTCTTTTATGAAGAGAGGTTTCCCTGTTGAAATGTTGGCACCAGGTTACGACTTTTACTTGCTAAACCCAAGGTGACAAATTTGATCGTTCAAGCAAAGATTAAGCAACAGGTAAAGCAATGTTAAGCTGGCTAGGTTCTAATAGGCACAAGAGTGGCTGACTTGTATGTTGCAATAGCTTATCACCAGCAATGCGAGAAAATGGCACAGGAAACATTCTTGCCTTCAAGCTTGTCAGAAGACGTGGAAACAATGTCAACAGGATCACTCGCAGGTTCGGTCACATTCAGCAAATCGTGCCGGAAGAGGTCACTCCCAAAGAGATCGTGGTCGGTATTCCAACTGCACAAAGAAAAATAAAGAAAAAAAAATTGTGGCATGCATCTCAAATACGACCACTTACTGCTCCGCACAAGAATTATGAAACCACTATCGCTTAAAATGGCCACAATTTTAAAATTTACAAAATTTCAAAATAATTCAATACAAGTGAATAGACGTACTAGATATATTTTCTTGTAGAGTTTAAAAGTGCGTAATTTGGGCTAAGCACGGCAAACTTAAAATGCGACACATTTTACAGGTCATAACCTGCAACTTACTACTAATCAAATTCTGCCACTATTTCAATTCACTTCGAAATTATTCGATACATGTTACCATTCAGTTTGTTTTCGATTTCAAATCAAAAAGATTATGTTCGCATAAGGCCAGCTTTAACCTCTAGTGCATTTAAAACGGGTGTGTATGGATGAGGTTTTACTGGATATGACAAATCCTCAGTAGGGTACTTCCTGCCAGAATGTTTTTGTATGTTAGGTGTGCGACATTAACATAGGCGTGCTCACGGGGGTGGCAGTGGGGGGGCGCCCCCCAGTCACCTAAGAGGGGTGGGGTGCAAAGTCAGCCCCACACATTGAAATAGGGAGGTGGGGGCGCTGCGATGAACCTTCGCCCCCCTTGAAGGGGAACCCTGCGCATGCCTATGGACATCAATGTTGCACTGCAGTACATTTCAAACTTCACAAAATTATGCAGCAATTTAGTATGACAAAGACTTCTGCGAACTTCCAAATGGCGTTAAACCTGTAAAAGTGTGTCTAAGACAGTATGAATTTTTATTTGAGCAAAATGTAGAAATGGATGTGTTGCCCACATACTATGACGAATGTGTCGCCATGTGCATTAACTCGTGCCACCCCATCCAGTCTCAGCTCTGTAATATGCTGGCTGATAGTAAGAACCAGCAAATAAGACGTTATTGTGCCACTTACTACATCGGGTCACAAGTGCATACTGAATAACTTACTGGAAGTCCTCAGGTGTCATCAGGCTGTCGTGCATGTCGAACGATGAACTTGTTGTAGTATCATCGCACGTGTCGACAGGCTCAGTCTTGATGTGGACTTTGTCTGGCATGTTTGAGTTGCACGAATCTACCACAGGCTGCATGAAAAGAGATATAGTACAAAGGAGAACAAAAATACACTCACATTTTTCTGCCTGAAGGCTTCTTTCCCTTGAAATAAATCTAAATTCAAATGAAGATGCATTCTGAATATAAAATGCTTAAACTTTTTAGTTTGCCAGAACCTTTATTTGACAGCACAGAAATGAATTGTAAGCACTACACTCAAACCTCTTTATAACGAAGTTGCATCTTACATGAAAATAAGTTCGTTATATCCGAAAATTCGTTATAAAGGTATAACTTTAACACTATACCTGTTGCAAGAGTATCCTTCATTTACTTCGTTATAACCGATATTTCGTTATATCCGGGTTCGTTATATCGAGGTTTGAGTGTATAACAATATCTTGATCCCTGGCTAGTTGCATGCTCGGCTCATGGGACACTTGCTGTACTGTACGTGCGCTCTTACCATGAGGGCGTTGTACGTACCCACTCTGCTCTTTACGGGTGCAGCGAGTATTTTGTTTAGTCAAGATGGAAATGGTGTGCTTTCTACAAATGGAGTGTACTGCATGTTTTCATGATGAACAAGCGGTCCTGTACAAGAAGGCGGCAGTAAGTGATGCCAAAAGCATCCATAGTGCTTTTCTTAGCGCAAAACGACGCCACAAGACAGAGTACAGGACAAAGGGCTACTCTAAACTGACGTCATTTATTGTGTCACTCCACTCTTTATACAGAACAGACACCGAAAGGTCAAGCGTAGTGTAAACTATGCGCAGAAACCACCTCAGCTTGATCAACAGACAGCACTCATGACACCGAATCCAAAAAAGAAAATTCAGGGCTGAACAAGGTTGAAGACGAAACCCTGATACACTGTGAACGCAATGAGTGTTTGAAAAAAACTGGCCGTGGCTTAACTCAGTTATGCCTGGGTGTGCGTAGCGAGAGGTACGGTTAATCTTATTGTTTAGCTTGGTTCTCTGTACGGTTACGCTTTTCGAGGCGTGCGGCTCGCTCTTCCTCTGTCTCCTCGGCTCGCTGCCTCCTCTTGGTTTCGTTCCGACGTCGAAGCCTGGCTTCCTTCAGTCTCTGTGACTCACTTTTCATATCTGCTGACGAATCACACCGAGCTGCCCCTTCTATATACAGTAAACTCTCAGTAAACGGAAATCTCTTAAACGGAACTGCTGCTTAAATGGAACAAATGTTTCTAATACGATTGGTTTCATATTCAAAGTCTGCAACCCTGTTCATCTCTCAGTAAACAGAACTCCTATTAAATGGAACATATTTTCCTGGTCTCGTTCCGTTTAACGAGTCTACTGCATACGATGCAACGCTGGTTTTTCCTGTGTTGTTGCAAGGCTGTTTCACGGACTCCTCCTCTGACGTCATGCCAGATGGTGTGGCGAGCGGCGCTGCCAGCTGTGGCGGTTGCTAGGCAATGGCTCAGCTCGTGGTGCGGCCACCGCCTACAGCGAAATGGCGAGAATACAGCCAATGTAGCTCTCGCTACAAAAAGCTTCCGATAATTCCTGGGCGGTGGTGTCACGGCTCTTCTGTAAAATAACGGCTCTTCTTTAAAACGATGTCAGTTGAGAGTAGTGCTTTGTCCCGTCTTCTGTCTTGTGGCATCATTTTGCGCTAAAAAAGCACCGTGGATTCGCAGCAACTAGCCTGCCAACGCATTGTGGTGCCACAGCATGTTTGAGTTGACGCCTATTAAATGCGTCCAGTACGCTCACAACAGTGCGGCACTTGCTGTAGCAACATGCTCGTTTGCCATGGTGCTGCCACTACAATGAGGTTTCTCGGTACCCACGCTGCTCCTGATCGTGCACAAATGCAACAAGTACCTCTTTGAGCCAACTCGGCAACAGCTAGCTGCTTGCGTTTCTGCGGTGCACACTTGCAATGTTGTTACAACCGTGAGCCAACGGCACATTTGCACAACGTACAAATCTGTAACCACATTTGTGCATCGTTGTTAGTAGTGGTTAGCACCCCTAGAGCTGGTTTGCACCATTCTCTGCAGTTTACTCACACTACGGCGGGAAGCACTACTTTAATTAAGGCAGTGGATTTTAGAAAGCTGCAGCGCAGGGAACTTTCAACTGACCAACCATAACTTCCTTGCACACTGCCACGGAATGTTTGTCAGTACCCTTGCCAATCAATTAACACGCTTCTGTTTAGCAGCCATACTTATTTTCTAACCTTGATCAGAGCCCGCCTCTCCTTGAGGTGCATGGCTGCCTGCAGTGAACTTGCAACATTACGTCGGCGGGGAGTGTCCAAAACGGGCGGGGTCTCTTCTACTGTCGCCACGGGAGCCATCTTTGCCTTTCGGCACTGGGCCAGAAGAGTGGTAGGGCCCTCTGTGAATGAAGCGCATAAGTTGACTGAATTACAATGAATGCAGCATCATGTAAGAAATGCTGTAAGGCTGTTGCTGAAATTGATTTCGGCCACAGAGGCTTGTTTTCCAGAGCCCAGAGTGCTATCTGTCTTTTTAAAAAACTTTGAAGAAAGAAAAGAGTAGAGACTACTTCAAAATTCTTCGTAACAAATAGTCACCCACACCTAAACAGAATATTTGGAGCGCACGCAATTCTAGAGTAAAGGAAATGTGGCAGTTTCGTACGGACTTGTCGCTATCATTATACAGTCGAAACTACATACCGTATTTACTCGCATAATAGGCGCACTTTTTTTCCAGAAAATTCGGCTCCAAGTTCGGGGTGCGCCTATTACGCGGGGTAAAATTTCCGGAAATTTTATTTCCGTCTACAGCAGAGACCGCTGATAACTAAAGTCGCCGAAATCACGAATATTCGCACTACAGCCGAAACAACCTTCTTCATAGGCTACACTAGCGCAAAACGTGTTGAGCATGCAGTCTGGCGTGTCCGCGAGAATCGAGGCATGTGATGCCATGTGCTTACAAGCATTCAAATTTCCAAAAATTAACATCAAAAGACTCGCGTTGTCAACAAAATGAACGTGGAAAAAGAAACCACGTGGAAATTTGCCGATTACGTTTCAGGCCACCTAGATTATGTGAATATCAGGACCGAAATTTTGTGCGCTGAACGGTACCGATCGTTCGATTTCACGGGCTCGCACCCATATCCAAGACATTGCAATCGAATCGCGAACCACAACACTAGTGTTACAACCGCCAATCATGCCACCTTTCCTTCAAGTAGAGAATTACGTTGATTCCGTATAAAACCGCAACTTTGATCGCCCGCGACCGCCACCGAAATGCAACCAACGCTGATTAGGCCTAGCCGGTTCGGCATGTTGTCGCGGGAAATTTGTACAAGACAAAATGAAGATTGGGCGTCGTAAAGTTTGCACTCAAGCACTGATCCAAGAGCAGCGCGCCTGATACGATGTTTAGGTTCGCGGACGGGAAATCAACGGCGACAATCGTCCGCCGAGCTTGTGCAAGTCCGCGTAGCGGCAGCAAAGGCAAAAGCTCGCATCGGAAAGCCGAAAAGCTTTTAAATTTGCGGACAAGGTAGCAAACGCGATTAGAGCTGTGCACGGGCCTAATTTTCAAGCCCGAGCCCGGCCCGGGCCCACTGACTGCGTCGAAGGCCCGCCCGAGCCCGACCCTAAAGGGCTTCGAGCCCGTCCGGCCCGGCCCGACGTACAAAAACACAAACCCGGGCCCGGTCCGGCCCGACCCTATGAAAGTTTGCTGCGGAGACAAGATACCACTTTTTCATCATGTGGCATTTTATTCAACATATCAAAGTTAAACATACGCAAACGACACATCTTAGTGTGTGTAGACAAAGATTACAAGGTGTGTAAAAATAACAAGCTGTGCAGTGATTCGGACTTCAGTGAAATGCGGCGCTCCTGCATCACATATCCCGTCGAACTGAAGTTCCGCTCGCTGCTCGCACTGGTAGCCGGAAACGCAAATATTTTTTGTCGCAAGCCTAGCAAGCTTGGAATAATTAGACTCCTTGTTCTTCCAGAAGTTTAGTATGTTTAGTATCATCCTCCTGTCCTACTTAGTTTAGTAGGACAGGAGGATGATTGCATGTATAAATAATCACAAAGGTGATCTGTGGGCTCATCGCTAAGTGCTAGAAGACAATTCCGGCACAACGTCTATATTTTTGGTTTGATGCGGGCTTTGCACCTGGCCCGGCCCACTCGATGCCCGAGATGAATAGCCCGAGCCCGGCCGGCCCGGACCCGAGATGGGAAGACGTCCGCATACCCGAGCCCGGCCCGCGGGCCGGGCCGGGCTCGGGCTACCCGGAGCCCGTGCACACCTCTAAACGCGATAACGACGACGCTTTTCCTGACAGAACACTCAAAGCGCACTTGATGAGGACACGATCGCACGTTTCATGCGGAGCGCGCGCGGCCGGCAAAGCCGGAGCCACGCCGGCGTTGGTGCAAAGGTTACTCCGACGCCCTCCTCACTCGCCGAGCTCGCGGAGCTGGCGCAACGCTGCCGCGGTCTTTTGTCTTTCCTCGCTTCAGTTAACGTAAGAGGGCGTTGAATTGCAACCGCGCAAATACAGAAAAGTCTACTGATCAAGGCCAAGTTAGGGGTGGGCCTATTATGCGCGGAAATAAAAAAATCTGATTTCTCGCGACCAAACTGGGGGGTGCGCCTATTATGCGAGTGCGCCTATTATGCGAGTAAATACGGTATGTCCGATATAATGATGGGCAGCTGCTCCATGGTAACTTTTATGTGACTTCTATGGTGACATCAGTCGCTTAACACAATGTTCCTGTGTCATATCATCGATTGTTAACAATTCAACCTGGCTCCCGGATGTCTGCACAAAAAAGGAAATGTAATTTTGTGGCACTTGAATGTTGTTATACTAAGTCATGGGTTTGATTGTAATCCCAATCTGCGACCTCTGCAGAACGAAGGACTGGTAATAATTCTAGTCTCTGTACTGCTTGAGAACTAATAAATCACTATTGGATGGACTTAGTCTAGGGGGGCTAAAGACAGGCATTAGCAGCAGGCTAAAGCTTGGTTCTAATCACTGGGGCATTTTATTAGAGTTCACCCAAAGTTTGGCACATGCGTTTGTTATGCATATGGCCTGTGTTGGAATGTGGTTGGGGACAGAGTGCACGAATTTACCCTCAGCAAGGGTGCACCAGAGCCACCGTGCTTCTGTAGGGAGTTATGAATGGAATGCAGGAAAGATAATGCAAATGCAACAAAAATGAAATTATGCTCATGAATTTTGCAATGAAGGTGCGGTGAGCTTTTATCCAACAACAAAGGATGTGTTGCATGTCAAGTTATTGTAATCCAGCACTCTAATATATCCCCTACATCTAGCACGGCCATTCGGTTCTGCTGTTATGTTACTATGCTTCCGTTAGTGAGTTCATTTGGCTGCTTCTGTACAGAATATCAACGATTTCTTTAGTAGACCTGCGTGAATATATGAATGCTTTGAATATTGAAATGAACATTACAGTGTTTGAATTCGCTTCGACACTAATTCATTATTTCCAAAATTTCAAAATATTTCAAATGGGTGAATAAACGTATTTTACTCGTTTGTGCCTGAAAAGGTGTTTTCACTGCGGCGTCAAGCTGCTATGCCTTGAAACCCAACTATTCAGGGGAAATTCGCACTGCTGCATAAGGGGGGGGGGGGGGGGGGAGACTGCGCCTGAAAACTATTTTAAATTTTTCTTTATCGATTTCAATGAAACTCGCTGAGTTTATGTCCATTTGTGTGCTGATTTGAAATATGCAGTTTTTTTCCCTACTACAATATGCATTTTTTTAATTCCATTTTTTTTAAAGTTTAAAAGTGTGTTATACGAGTTATGGCAAATTTTAAAACATAACGTAGTTAAGCGCTTATGATTTGCACCCTACTACTGTTTGAATTCTCTTTGAAATTATTCGATACTAATTACTATTTGTTTCGACTTCGCTTTGAACCGAGAAAAGTAATGTTTGCACAAGCCCACTTAAGTTCTTGATGAACAGATAAAGTCAATTATAAAAATCAAAAAGCACTTTAGTCAGCACACCTAGATCTGTAAGGATCACTTCCAAAGATCTCGACAAACTCTCCACATTTTTGGCCCTCAAACATGAGCTGCAGTTGGGCGTGCATGAAAGTCCATATACAGTAAAAGCTCGTTAATTTGGCCTTCGTTGATTCGGATGGGTTCTTCCATCTCGGCCAGCATATACGTTGTTTAATGGAGTCAAACTCGTTAAGTTGGTCACATTTGGCCACCCAGTTAATTCGGACGATGCCGGGAGCGTACCGAGCTCGGAGCACCGCAAATGTGCGGCGCAAAAGACCGAAAATGACGTTCACGGCCAACAGAAATGGGGCGGTGCAGTCCACATTGCCATTGTCATCATTACAAACTGCATGGTAACGACAGGAAAGCCAGAAAGCTTCATGCCTATTTGTGTTTACCAACGCGTGTGACACCTTTTGGCTGCGGGCATTAAAAAGGCATGGCTGCCATCCACAATTGTGTTCTTGGCGACCAGGGCTTAAGCAGCTGCGGCAAATTTATTTTGTTTACTGGCGAAAAAAAGTATTGTCATGTGTGCATACCGTAAAATGCCGAGCAAGCACCCCCTTTCTTTTTAGGAAGATCTGAAATAAGCGCCAAATAAGCACCAATGACCGGTCCGGGACCGAGCAAGCGCCCCCCACCAAAATCTGGTCGGATTATCCTTCACCGTAGGGGGCGCTTGCTCGGCATTTCATGGTAGTGGTGGTGGCGGCATCGTTTCGGGCTAATTAAGACATGGTGTTCTTGTGCCACAGTAGCATTGTGAAAGAAGCTGCAGGATGATGCAAATTGTGGCTTTCACGCTGCTCTTATATAAAATAAGTACAGCATTTACATATTCACCATGAAAATTGCAGTTGGTTGATGCCATAGACTTTTCTTCTTGGCACTTTCGATAATTTTTTCTTGGCACTTTCGATAATTCGGAATTCAGTTAATTCAGACAATTTTTCCAGTCCCGTGAAATTCTGAACTAACGAGCTTTTACTGTACAGTGAAATCTTGTTGATACGATCCCACTTTTTCTAGAGGTAACACATTTCTGTATAGCTAGTACGATCATATTTCTGCACAGGGCTTGAATAATACGATTCCAAAAATTTCGGAGACCTCGTTTGGTTTCAATTTTAGCACCAATATGCACTACGTCCTGTGCGGTGCTGGTCCACTGAGGCACCCCAGTGCTTGCAGTAATGCGACGACAACAACAAAGAGGTGGGAGATAGCACAGGCGATCGTCGTCCAGTAACTGTTGACTATGCACTCGAAGCTTTAGACACATTTCACAGCCTTGTCACAGGTGAAGACTTCAGTGATGAAACTGCTGCTCGTTTCTGTAAGTTGAAAAAAAGGCTTCCTGCTGCAAATAAAAAAACAAAAAGTTCAGCTCAAAGTGACGCGGACTAAAATGTAAAATTTAATAAAAGAAAGTCCTGCGTCAAGTATGTATTTTTAGTGATTTTCTGGGCCCTCTTCTGGATAATGTTATTTTCGGACAATACGTTTTTATTTTCAATGCCCGTGAGGATAATATCGTTGAGATTCCACTGTATGGGCAGTTACCACCCAAGAAATATTGTACCCCTGGAAAACTGCTGGTTACCGAAATCGGCGGGTGATGGCGGCTTCATTGTGGTCAGCGTCCACCATCCATTCTCTCCGAGCTTGGAACATCCGGATTGGAACAGCAGTGGACATCCGGATGACAGCACTCCGGCGACGGTGCCACGGAATGTCGCTGTCCGTTTTCTGCGACGCCATTCACACAACCCAGAAGTTAAAAGTAAACTTGAAAAAGCATTATGCATTAATGAATGATAATAATATCTGGGGTTTTACGTCCCAACACCACGATATGATTATGAGAGACGCCGTAGTGGAGGGCTCTGGAAATTTTGACCATCTGGTGTTCTTTAACGTGCGTTTTTTGCATTAATGACAAGCAACCAGAAATGCGGCAGAGAGGAAAGATACGTTATTCGTCTACGCTTACTTATATGAGCATGTATGCACGCCTGCGTTAAGTTTTTCGAAGTTGTGCACGCTGCTATACTCCATTTCATACATCAGGTGCAATGCTGTGGAAGCTAGTGAGATTTCTTGCACTAGATGTGTTCACACCAAGAAATAGTTCAATGACTTTACCATCCGTAATGTGATTTCTTACTCGTTCTTAGAATGGATAATAAATGAAGATGCTTTGTGCCTTGTAAATAAACAAACTTCGTTATTTATACGGTTGTCAATAGGTTGTTCTGGATCGTTTAGCGCCTCTTTGTTTTCGTATCGCGACCTTCAAAATTAGTTCCAGTAGTGTACAGTTGGAGCCAACCACGGAGGCCACACTTAAAACGACAAAATCCAAGCATGAGACATGTGGACTTACACATTTTGCTGACTTAACTTCTTGCATAGCTTTCACAGTGTTGCACCTGATGTACGAAATGGAGTATAGTGACAGCATGCTAGGCTAAGTTTAGACAGCGAAACATTGACAAGCTTTTGCTCCCTTCACATGTGCACACATTTTAGCGTTTGTCAACCAAGGCTGCCTCAAATGTATAAGCGCTTTCACACCTGGCAACAAGTATCGGCAACATGCAAGTTGAGTTCTTAGTATTCTTGACCAGTCACATTTAGGAGCCACTACTGAACATCCAACACTATGCCTATCGCAAACTACACACATCGTGAGTTTTTCGTTTCACATGTTTGGGTTGGGGAAAGCAAGCTGTGTTGCATAAAGAACGCAGGTGAGGTGTGGGTTTTTGTGCACGCGAGCATCCCTTTCAGTTACCCAGACACAAAATCTAGAACTCCCACCTGAACTTTGGGAACCATGCAAAGTGACTGTCATCCCAACCACATGTGTGCCATTGCTTTATTCATGCACTTTTGCCAGTCAATCTGTATTGAAAGTGTATGATGCCCAAATGACCAAGAGGAATACTGCTCAATTGAAATTTGAACATTACATGTGCAATGCTACTTAAAATGCTCACTCTTCCTCAAATGTAGTGATCCTATCGAGTGTCCAAACGCCACCTGTTCTTTCTTTAAACTTTTGGTGTTGTATGTGGTTGTTGTCCTCGTGTTTCAACAATAGTGCCGCAATGTAACAGGGACTGAAGTAGAGAAAGGAGGAATGTAGTGTTACTCAATGCATATTAAACTTGGCAACCTTTAACAAAGTAAGTGATGAAACAAAAGCAAAAAAAAAAAGAGAATATCATTTCTTTTGCCCACTGAAGCTTTTGTACCTATCTCCGAAGAATGTCGTCCAATGCTTGTCGAATGAAGCTGCAAATGTGCTCCCGCCATCGGAAGTAGCCAAGCTTCCCGTTGGTGCCGCCGACATGGAGGTTGTACAGGGTGAGCATGATGACCTGAATCCTGGAATCATGTGTCAGTGGTTAGAAGTTGCTGTATCTAAAGCAGTCGACATGTTACAAGATGGCCAGTCAAGCTTGTTGATTAGAGAAAAGATCGTGAAATGCATGGGGACGCCAACAAAAGTTGAGAGACACACTGCACTGTCTCCTTTCGTTCATATGCTGGAATGCTTTAAGGCCTGTTTAACGTGCTACGAGCACGCTCTCTCAATTGCGCCGATTGCTATCCTAGCTGCTCGTGCAAGTGGCGCGTGAAAGATACAGCGCAGGCACACCACGATTTTGTATTCTTGATGCAGCAATCCTTTCGCCCTGGCGCATGAAAACAGCGCATGCAATTGATATGGAAGCGACACGCAGCTTAATTAAATGGAGGTACATGTGGCAACATTGCAGGGAATGCTGCTCATCAGGTACAGCAGGATGCATCTTTTCACATCCTTGTCCTTCGTGCTGTCATGCTAAATGCTACTGCTCTACTGACCAATGTATTGTCTGATCAGCGTGGTTTTATAAATGCTGCTCCGAAAGTCGCATCATGCGTTTCGCTATGACAACTCGCACATTTCCTTGGCCTGATCGCGGCGTACTACTGCAAGTAGTCGTTGGTCCGAACCATGCAGTTCATCAGAGGACAGTTTAGCTCCAAGGGAACGTTCTAGCACACCAGGGGAGCCCTACAGGCTTGTCATGCGGCTCCGAGAGGTTATTGGTTACCTATCTTTTTAGCAAAGCATTGATACCGAGGGGGGTCGAACTTCCGCATTGACCAGCAGCACTTGACGGTGAGCAACAGGTGACGTTAGTTTACCACTGCATCTTCAGGCGCTCCAGGAACTTCTACGTTATCCGGGGAGCATCGGTCGCAGGTCAGCTTGAAGAACAGGTCGCCGACAAGTGTACTCCGATTGCTGCTCTTCAGACAACCCTGGAACAGTAAGCAGCTGTCAGTCGCCTCGTGAGGTCGCAAGTGACCCTCCATTCATAGCCTCCTCTATACAAACTTGCCTGGATGGAAATAAAGCTTGCACCCTGTACACTGCAGCATCTGCGTGGGATCTACGTCCGCCGTACTGCAGTAACAGTGCAGAGAGTCCATGGCGCAGAATTTCCGGCATCGATTCGCTTGACGGAACTTGCCGTAACTATTTTCCTGGGGCGGTTGCCGTATGAGCGGGCTCGAGGCCTTTCCGAGCAATACAAAAGTCCAGATAAGTCCGCCTCGGAAGCGATCTCAAACTACCGGGAAAAACGTCACTTAACTACACGAAGACTCATTCAAAGGCACAGACGACTCTCACGACGCGATCATGTAGGCTGCCATCTTTAATGTGCGCAACTCGTGGATGGATAAAATTGGACGGAAGAGAGCGCTCCGTTACTATTTGCTTCGGGCTGTTACAGCAAAACAGCGCAGCGTTACTCCATATGTTCGCTATCACGTGGGATCTTCCGCGAGCAACATATCGGCGGCTGCTCGTATTTCGGCTTGTTTATCGTGCATCGTTTTTTGCTCGGACGATCTTCTTAATGTGAACCCGCAAACACGCCGTTACCCCGCCGCGTCGGGATTCAAATGAGAGAACATGGCAGCGGAGGACGTGGAAGAAGTCAGTGTTCCTGCCTTTATTTCCCGATTACGCTCGCAGAAACTGAACCACATTTTTTTTCTTCTCTCACTCTGGCGTACGCCGAAACCGCAGCGTACGCGGCTGTCTTCCAAATGTGCGGGTGTCGACCGATCTCCTCCCGCGAGATATCCGAGAGTAATCGCGCTCTAATCTTTCCTTTTTTCTCTCTCTCCGACCCCCCTCCGTTCTCTATGCTACTGCCAGCCGCTGTCTTTGTGTTTGCCTCCTCTGTGGGGCGCTTATCAACTTTCGCCCGGGCTCCGCAAGCTGCGCGATTGTTTTTGCCTCGCTCCGTCGTGTCGCCCGGATGTCCAAAAGCCACGCTACAACAATGCCCTTTCGAAAGCTGTTTCTAATGCTCGCGCCGCTCGGGTTCTAGCCTTTCGCGAAGATGTGAACCTTTCTTGTTTGCGCGTTGGAGGTTTCTGACCGGCGCTGCGATGGTGGTCGTGTCCAAAACGCAGGGGTCTTCTCCACCGACGCTGGAGGCGGACTGCGTGTACGTGCAGATGAAGAAGCAGTACCGCGTGTCGAGGTACATCAGGGCACACTGGTTCGTCAACCAGATCGGCAAAGTCATCCAACTCAAGCGTCCCAGCGAGGTACATACTTTCTTACCCGAGCTGTTTGCCTATCGTCCGCTAATAGAGTGGTTCAGAAAGTAATTAAGAATTTTTAATTTTTTTTTTTGCAATATAGTACAGTGCATAAACAACACGCCATGCTAGAGTGTTGTTGGACTACAAATCAGAGTAAGACAAAACAATGTGTACACACAATGTAATTCATGTAGCACATGTGCAGAATGAAGAATGCGATACATTAAAATACAGTGGTAAAACAGTCACACACATAAAAATAGTTTGTGTGGGTTTTTTTTTTTTTTTTTTTTTTTTTTTTTTTTTTTTTTTTTTTTTTTTGTAGATGTGCTCATTCAAGTGTGCATGCTAGCTGTGCCTGTCTTGGGATTGCGCTGGTTTTCTGCTGCTAAAGAAATCTGCTGCTCAAGTGCTCTAAATATTGTCAACTTGTTGGGAACAATGTCTTGTGCAAAATTTATGGCACTTGCTTTTGTTTTCGGGATCATCAGACTTAGCATGTGCAAAGTATCGTGCAAAATTGGTTGTTGCACTTGTGCCATTACGTACTCTGCAGTAACTCAAAATATTGTAAACTTGTTGGAAACAACAGCTTGTGAAAAAAATTTACGCTTACATTATGATGTTTTGTTGGGTGGCTATCAGATGCACTTGTGCGAAATTATTGTGAAACATGATGACAGCGCCTGCATCATTGTTTGCAAGTGTGTCACAGTATGTGGGGTCATTGCTGATATGAAACAATGAAACTTCTCCCACCAAGGGAGTTCTCATTGGGAGGTTTAGCCGTTTGCAAAGAGGCAATCGTTAAAGTTTTTTCTGCGTCTTTTAAACTGCCATGCAGCGTCTGCACATGGTATTTAAAACCTTAATTAAATTAAATTATCAGGCCTCATGTGCCAAAGCCACAATACGTTTGTTAGGTACAGCACAGCGGGGACTGCGGATGTATTTAAGCCACAGGGGATTCTTTAATGTGTGTTTTTGCATTTCATCCCCTTCAAAACGTGGCTGATAATTGAACCAGTGTCCCCATGTTGAGAGTGCTACATTGTAGCTGCTTAGCTGCTGTTGTGGGTAGTGTTTAAAACCTTGGCCAAAATGCAGGTCTGTTCCCCGTTCTTGCAAATGACACTTTGCATGAAGTTGTAAGTTGGCATTTCTGCAAGAATAGTTTCTAGCCTAAAACTTTCGTTCACAGAATGCTTTTCTTGCTTTAAGTGCATTAATGCCCCCCACACTCTAGCGAAGATCCCCTGAGCACCACAATGGCTTTTTAAAAATTACTGCATGAATGTGACACTTTGTAGTGAGCTCTGCATGTTACACTGAGAAAGAGAGAAGCTCGCGTTTAATAGAAAGAATAATTTTGTTCTGCTTGTCTGTGGTCAAAGCTACTTGGTTGGAAAGTATGTTTGCTCGGTCATGCACTGTAACATTTTTTTTCGGTGTCAATTCCTGAACTGTCTTATGTGATGCGACACCTTGCGAATTATTTTACAAATGCCATAATGGTGTCATGTGTGCAGTGCAGTTCATGTTGACTGGCGCGGCATTTGTGCAGAACTTGTTCACACTATTCCCTGTGTTAGTAGGAAAGTTGATTCATGGTTTATGCAGTAGATGTGGGGAGTGAATTCTGCACGGGCTCGGAACTGGCACTCATTGGCAGTGAACTAGCCAATTTTGTCATGAATTTTGATTGCCTGTTTTTATGGCCTCAAAATTTGTATGTAATACTAGAAATGTCATAAACACAACGGACGAAATTTTAGACCTGTTGCAACAACATGCAAGCGACGAACAGCTTGACATGTGTGGCATGCTGGCTGCCACACATGTCAAAACTGTGCTGTGTCACAAGCACAGTTTTGACTTGTCGAGATTTATCCGCATTGAATGTTTTAGAGAGCTTGGAGTATGAACAAATGTGATCATTATCAGCCCGTTTTATGTCCACTGCATGCCTACTGTGATCTAGGTGCTGTGTTGGGCACAGTGATTTAGTTCCTTCAAATCTTCATGTCATTGCTTCGTCAAATCCTCAGCCATCCTCAAGTGCCTTCCGTTTAGTGTATGTTCTATAATGGGTCACCTGTTCAACGCATTGCATAACTTTATTGAAGCCATTGTAGCGCAAATAAAACAGAACATAGAGTTAAAAGGTGAGGCAACAGAGGTGCTACGCTTGTGATAGATCTTTTACAGCCCCTTAGGAGACCCGAAGAAAACTTGCATTACAGGAGGGACACAGGTTTGACATGTCAAAAGAAAAAAGATGACTAAAGGGGTCAGTGATTTCATTAGTTGTGCACAATACAGAATAACGAGCCCCTCGAACAATTTTCTACTTTCGTAACAACAAAAAAGGGCATTCATGGAAGAATTGAAATATTAGGGATGCAGCCTCTGCTGCTTTTACTTATGTACCCAGAGTGGTAACTTAGCAGCTGTGGTGTTGCATTCCTATTCTCAAGGATGCAGGTTTGATACCCGGCCACGGCGGCCAAATTTTGAGGGGGGCGAAATGCAGTAACACTGATGTTAATAATTTCAGGTGACCATTAATTAACCCCACATTGTGCAAATTTATGTGGAGTCCTCCACTACGATGAGCCTCACACAGTGGTTTTGGTGCTTAAGGGGAGATGCGATTCTGAAAAAAAGTTGCGTTAATCTGTAGCCTAGAGCAATGAATTTTTTGCTGTATATATAGGCTTTTATGCTGATTTAGAATATGTAATTAGTTTTATAGTAAGTTGCACAGATTTCGTTTTGTGCCAGAACAATGTGTAAAGTATAGTTCGTTTTGGACAAACCTTTTATGCCACTAAACTTTTACGGTTCTGAGCCATTAATGGCTCATATTGCTCCACATTAACTCTAGAAGGCAAATAACTATCAAGAAAGTCTGTATAAAACATTTTGATGGTCAAGAAAAATTGTAATGCGAGAATTCTTAGAATCCTCAGCCCATACCAATTGCTTACTTTAGGTTCGTAGTAATTATACAGGCGATATCATGTTTTAAAGGAGATACTTGCACCCTTCACATGTTAAGGAATATGTGGGCAAAATTTCATGCCGATCGGGCTATCAGAAGTACCAAAAACATGATGTCCAAACTCAAGAAGTTGCCCAAAAATGGATCTTGAGAAAAACGCATTTTAAAGGTATAAGTGAAAGCTCATCTATGCGGAAAAGATATGTTATTTAAGATGATTTATTCCATCATGAGAGCTTGGGAATCATGGTTATTTTGAGCATGTGGCTTTAGTGAACTCCTCATGCGAAACGCACTGGCAAGCAGCCAGGTGACAATTTCCAGAGGACTCTAAAAAATGAGCACTTTTTAGTTTTTTAGTAGCCACCTTGTGGTCTTGAAAAGCGATTTTAACCTACTTCGAGTTAATTACAATCTTCATTTTCTTTGTCGTGAAAGTAGAGAAACTAAACTTGTGAAAGCAAATAAAAACGAAAAATATGTAATTTTGGGAAAAAACGCGTTTTTCGACTCGCATCTCCCCTTAAAAGACAGGGCTTAACTTTTTCATACGTACTACCATCCCGTTATCATTCCAGGCAAAAGCCTTAGATGCCTCATAAAACGTGAAAAGGGACCATCGGCACCAACACGAGTTATGCAAAAAATTATCATCACTTGATGACATCACCATATGACATTTGTGACATCACACAGCGGCATTGCTTGGTTAAAGGTGGGCCAATCTCGGAGGCACTGCAAAATCACGTGCATTATAGAAAGCTTCCAATGCCTCCAATCTCAGAGGCAGTGAAATACCAAGTTGAGTGCAGAAAGCTTTAAGGGGCGGGATCAATGCACTTGACTGAGAAGAAAAAGAAGAAAACGGCTTTCGCGTTCAAGTCATCTTGCACAAATGCATAAGGGACCGTTGACTTTTTTATGCAATGCCTATAACGTACTGTGTTACACCACTCATTGTGTGGTCCTTAGTCCTTTGAAGTTTTTTGTTACTGCATTGTTTTCCAATTTCAGCAGTGAGGTCAGTCTGTCATAACTTGAAAAGTGCGGCCTACCTGCTTCCCCAAGATTTCTTCCATGGCTTGATATGAGAGGGATACAACTGCTATGTGATGTGAATGTGGGGTGCATGTTTGTCACACTTGCGATTGTATTCTTTGCAGAGTGATCTCGTAGAGGAGGTTGAGGTTCTGTCGGCTCTTCCGAGGGACAAGCCAACTGGATGGCGACCAGACAGGTCGCACGAGTTTGCGTATTTGGTGACACCGGCTACCAAGGTCACTTTTCTTGCCAAAAAGTACCGCTTTGTCTTCTGCCTCGACCTCAGCGTCTCCATCGCAAATGTGGTGAGTATTGGTTATTTTCCTCGCTTTTGGTTGATGTATTTTATGGGGTGTTAGTAATGGTGATGGAGCTTGGGCATAAAATAATTACGCGTGTGCTTAATTGAAAGCGAAGTTCTAAATGAGGGCAGAAATGATCAAATGTCAAAACGGTGTTGCACATAGAGACGCTAAGAACAGGTTTAGTACAGCAGGCCTTCTGACAGTGATGTTGGGAGACCTGTGTTGGTACATAAAAGCATTCAGATATAAATCGTGGCAGAATGATATGAGTTATCAATACGGTTATAGCAGGTACGCAGATAATTGTATAAGAAGATCAAAGGGGGTCAAAGTCATTCTAGAGCTTTCCATGATGGCATGCATCCGTCATAACCCACTTTGCTGTGTAGTTGTGTTTTGGGTTGACTTGATTCCTATTCACTTTATTGGAACTGAGGGCACGAAAACGCCTGTTAAAAGTCCCTTCTCAGTATGCTGTTTGATATTAGTAACAGAAGCATTTCCACAGCAATTCACATCGCAAAAAGATCTACATATCAAGAGCAAGATGAGATAATGATTCACAGCACAAGATCACGCAGTCATTTACACCCAGTAAAGTGCCAGTTAGTACAACGTATGATATGTTACACCGAATAATTTGGAGTATGCGGCATCAGAGACATTGATATCATAGGATTCATCCTTAACGTGGGGATCCACATTTT
>JALIZH010028058.1:0-35993 GCA_030522465.1 Rhipicephalus appendiculatus
ACATCAAGGTTTGTCGGCACTGCCACGTTTAAATGCACATATATACGCCATAAAATGGACGGGGGGATGGCCGCCGTGGTAGCTCAGTTGGTAGAGCAAGGTACGCGTTATTGGAAGGTCGCAGGTGCGGTCCCTGCCCGCAGTAAGTTATCTTTTCGTCCACTTTTCTTTCGCATTTACATTACATTTACTACTAAGAACATCCCCTATACTTTCCTTGGCATTATTGTCTGT
Organism: Rhipicephalus appendiculatus; assembly: GCA_030522465.1. NCBI lineage: Eukaryota > Metazoa > Arthropoda > Arachnida > Ixodida > Ixodidae > Rhipicephalus > Rhipicephalus appendiculatus. The sequence goes on from JALIZH010028058.1 coordinate 235, forward strand.
TAGTTCTCATTAATACAATTTGTAGAATATTCCACGTCCATGCATGTAATATATTCTGATGCCCGAATCGTGTGTGCCACTTGACCAAGAGCAGCTGTAGCAACGAAATTAACGACCTTTAAATGGTTGTCACGGAGAGATTTCGTACGCTCGGAAGTTTTAAGTGCCCCACTTTTGTAAGATTCACTCGCAAATTAAGCATTAAGGCCGTCGCGATAAAACTTTGAGAGGGTTCATTATGTGCTCCAACGTGTGCTCTTGTGACGTCGAAATTTTATTGCGATAGCAATTATATGGACAGTCTCGGCTGGTTTTCGCCGTCGCCGTCATGTCCCGTATATGCATATATTTATAAAAGCCTCAATTAAAAATAATTCAGAAAAATGTTTGCGACGCGCGGCATCGAACTAGGGACCTCTCGCTCTGCAGCGCACGGCGCTAACCGCTGAGCCACGAAAGCGCACGTCCTTCAACGTTCAAACGGCGAGCTTTTCAGCATTATCAGCGAGATAGCGAAAAGGGCGCGCTCGGCGAGGCCATAGCTCGGCGCCCCTCCGGCCCCACTCGTCGCGACGCCCGCGCTCATCCACTCGCGCCCTTTGCCCCGTGGGGGGGTAGACGTCCGTTCGCGCTCGCGCTTATCTCACGGTGGGGGAGAATTGCGTTTTCGCCGGAACGATTGCGTTGTAGTTACCGAGCGCACGACGGTCACTTCGCTCGCGGCAGTCCCCCCCCCGTTTGCGAAAAGAACACGCTTTTCAAACAGCGAAGTAACAACTGTGACACTTGTTAGTTCGCGTTCGCCTGTACCTGTGAATTCGTTTCGTACGTCGTTTTTGTTTGAACAGCGCGTTAAGTGTCGAGCTGTGAACGTTGTTAGTTCTCTCTCGTCCTGTGCCTGTTGTTGTGCGTCATGTGAGCGTGAGCAGCGCGCTATACGTTTCCACCTGCTTGCCATTCGTCGCTTGACATTCCGATTTGTTGCTATCGCATTCATTGCTTCGCCTTGTGGCGAAACTGTGACCCTTTTATTCCTGTAAAGTTTGTTTCAAGCGAAAAAATAATTTTTGATGTCCACAGCCAACGTCACTGGCAAACAAGCGTTTTCCGTGATTTTAGGCAAATCATTGCTATTGATTTTTCTTTAGTTGTGTAGTTTATGCTGTGTTAGACCTCGTTAGTCAATTTGCACTGGTTTTTTAGCACTGTTAGCTTTGTTTTAGACCTGTATTGCCTGCTGAGTTACACTCATTGAGTTACACTCATCCAGTGTCTCCAGTGCCTGAGTTACACTCAGCACTGGAGACACTGGATGACCGACAAGGAGGGCGACAGCCTATCAGTAGTGTGGAACTTCTTCGCCACATGGCAAAAGCACTTGCGATTGTCGGCGGCCCACTGAAACGTCTATGTATAGAGGTCATATGGTGGTGAGATTGAGACACCGCAAGATTTGATTTTGTGGACCAAAAGTGATGTAAAGGGAGTTATGTTGATGCCGCATTCCACAATTCCAAAATAAAGAGTCCAGCTCGCTCAGAGATTCGCCATGGCGATCGGTGTCAAAGGGTGCAGAAAACTGCACCATTTCAAACAGTCTCAACACTTCATTTTATGATTACATCATTCTCCAACACTCGTGAAATTTTAGTGGGCAGATGGTGTGAATGACAAGCTTGCCTACTTTGGCATTAACAATTAAAATGTTGAAAAATGTGAACAGAGGACGACACATCGTGAAGCAAAATATCTGAATCTGTTTTACCCGTAACCCCCTTTTGCAAGTGTTGGTAAACCATAAAGCGTTGTTCTTGTGCCAGTATTAAACACCCAAGAGCAAACAACTGTGTGATATCCGTGTAGGGTAAAATGAAGCAGTCAGCCAATAAATACCACTGCCAAGCGCTTAATAATATCTGGGGTTTCACATGTCAAAACCACGATATGATTATGAGGCACGCGGCAGTACAGGACTCCGGAGGTTTTTTTGACCATCAGGTGTTCTTTAACGTGCACTGGTATCGCACAGTACACGGGCCTCTAGCATTTCATCATTTCATGCCTCCATCGAAATGCGACCGCCGCGGCCGGACCCGCGACCTTCGGGTCACCAGCCGATCACCATAGCGCACCGCACGCGCTGTCCGCACACCCGCATCGCACGTGGCGGGACACCGCCGCACGCAGGCGGAGGGCGAAAGAGCGTCGCCGATAGGCTCATTCACCCTCCGCTTGCGTGCGGCAGCAGTCCCGCCACGTGCGATGCGGGTGTGCAGAAAGCGCGTGTGTACAGTCCCTAACCGCTACAGCGGCAGACGGCCAAACGCTCATGTCCATGCTGTGCTCGTCTGCATGCGTGACTTGCCCTAGTGCCAAGAAAGCCAGTTATCAGGGGACAAAAGTAAGCTGGTTCCGACATATATACACTGATGCGAAATCACAATGCCAAAAGGTTTCCCTGAAAAACTGACGTAGTTGTCATGCGATCCAGAAACATCACTGAGAATAAGCACGCGTTCTACAGTGAAGACACATCGGTACTGCGTGGCAGTGACGTTGGTTGTGGGCATCAACAATTATTTTCTCGCCTTAAACGAAATTCACAGGAATGAAAAATTTACACATCACAAGAGAAGGCGGAGCATACAATGAACCCTCTCATATATTTTTATTGTGACAGCCTTGATGCTTCATTTACGAGTGAATCTCCCGAAAATGTCATTTTGTGTCAACTTTGCAAGCATTTGTTTTAGCAAATGTTTGTTTAGATAGGTTGAAAATATTTCTAGCAGGTACTATGTCGACTGGTAAAAGAGCCAAAAGCTTTTCACGGCTTGAAACATTGCCGCCGTTTTTCTAAGATTGCCTGAATTTGTATGTTGTCTTGCTTCTTTGCTAAGGCTAGTTAGGCCGGAAAGTTGATATATGGTTTTCTTGTGACGTCACGTTATAGCTCAATGACAATAGAATGCCTTAAGGCGCAATCTGCCGTGGTACCCAGTTTTATCGTTGAATGTACGCGTAGTTTATTTCCACCGATTTTTTTCCTTTTCGCCAGAAGAATTCAAAGGGCAGTCATGTGACCGAATAATTTTATTGGAATGAAAATACTATACTAAAATCACTCTCGCACGTATACCTTCCAGCTGAATTTCTTTCAAAAGCATCGCTGGTTGTCGAATGTCGGGCCGCGACGTTTCACTTGGAATGACCCTCTTGTTTCCTCTTTCGCCAACGACGCTGAGCCGTGCTCTCTTATGGGCTGCAGCAATATGCGTCTTGTCCTAAACCCCTACTACTCGAACATTCACGCTAACGAGCGCTAGCACAGGATAATTTTCCGTCGTAAAAACTGGTGAGCTGCTACAGGCCCTGGTAATCTTACTCTGCACCTGTCAAATTAGAAACGGACTATGCGAACCTTCGGCATAGCTGTGATTATTAGAGGTGAATGCAGTGGAGCAGGGTAAGAAGCCAGCGCAGGTGCAAGTTCCTGTCCTCTTCTATGCTTCCTGTAGGAGAAGTGCTTATTGTTAACAAAGTAAAACGTGGAAGTACCTTCTTACCTCGTAAAGGAAAACAGCTCACACTGAAGGGAAGGCAGAATAAAATAATTGAAGTGATTTGTATTCAACCGTTTTGGGGTTAGGGTGCTTGCTCATCTTTCGCCTACCCATAACAAGTGCCAGAGGTTGTATTCATTCGTGACAGCTGCCTTGGTGCTGTCGCAGCCATAAATGACGTGCGCATCGCTGCCGTGTAAAGCACTACGCACCAAACGCAAAAAAATAAGTGGCATGATTGGATAGGTGTTTGGGACGAGTTCACGTTCTTTCTGACCTGATTCTGCTGCTGTGCGAATTTTTTTTTTTTTCATTTTGTCACGTAAACTGCCCAATATCGCGCGAACGCCGGATATATTACGCGCCCGGACGTTCAGTTTCGATATCACCGGGATCGGACCCTCAATTTCGATTATTTTGCCTTGCAGGACGTGTGTTGTTCGGGATTTTAAGAAATGGGTATTCCAAAAAATGTCCTACAACTGTCCCGTATGAACTGCCCTCAAATGAATTAATAAAAATTTAATAACAAAATTTTGTTAGTGGCTAATTTCTATGCAGTGCATTTCCGCCTGGGCGTATTTTTATTATTTTTTTTTCGTTTACGAAGTCGACAGACGCTTGACAGTCATTTTTATTTAAAAATCAATACTGTCTAAAAAAAAGACACCCAGTCCCAATACGGCGATGAAGCGGAATACAGGGGTGGAACAGCTGCGCCATTCGCACCATTGTGCGCCAAACTTGTTTACCTGCGCCATCCTGCGCCGAACCACCCCTGTTGCGCCAAGCTCGTTTATCAGCGCCGTACTGCGCCGCGGCATCCGAATTTAGCCGCAAGGTGCGACAGCCATCAAGCCTCGTGCGATGGCTGAAACATTGTGAACTTAGCTTGTACATATACGGAAGGAACAGGACACAGACGTAAAGAGAAAGGTGGGCCTTTCTCTTTACGTCTGTGTCGTGTTTCTTTCGTATATGTACCGCGCTAATACAAGCTAAGTTCATGGATGACCAACTCGCCCGAGCTACAACACTTCTGAAACATCGTGTTTTTGGTTTCATCAAACGGTTGTAGTTTCGGTTTTGTCAAGGCTGTGATCGTTCGAGGAGAGCTAAACGTTGATTCTAAGGGTGTGGTCACGATCGCTGGGGCGCGCGCTGTATCAGCAGGTATCTGCAGACGTCTTCGTGCTGCGCTCTCAACGCGAAGACTTCGGCGCGGCTGTATTCTGTTCACCAGCGTTCTGTAGATTTACGCGATATCGGATCCAAAATAGTTTGCGGCCAGCCTTACTTCGTATAACATTACAATTTATTGCTATCGCATTAATTGCTTCGCCCTCGCGGTGAAACTGATTTTATAACTCGATGGCAGCGTTCAGAAAAGAAAGGATGACGGTGACGGTGCTCAAAAGAAGCAAGGGTGGTGGCCGGTTCCTGGAACAGCCTAGGAAAGACAGGTGCACCAGGATTGCTCATCGAGCGCGCGCGCGTATTCTAGTTCATTTCGGCGATCTGCTCCGTTATACAGCGCTTATCGACTCGGCGGTTGACGCTCGCCCGTTCAGGTTAGAAAAAAATGGGTGGCTGTAGATAGCTAAAGTAAGTTTCACTGCAGGGGCGTAGCAATGAATGCGATAGCAACAAATTGTAATGTTATACGAAGTAAGGCTGGCAGCTAACTCTTTTGGGTCCGATCTCATGCAACTCTACAAATCGCTGGTGTAAGAAAATACTGCTACGTCAGGGTGAGCAACACTGTTCTCACAGTTTCTTTGCGATGAGAGTGCAGCACATAGAAGTGTATGCGAGCCGCCCGATGATGGCTGACGAGCTAGCGCGCGCGCCAGCGATCGCGACCGCACCCTTAAGGCCGAACTATATGCAGCGTTTTCCCGGCGTTTTCCCGCCGTTTCGTACGCCGGCGTCACTCGGCGTCGACGCTGCCGGTGACGGTGGCCAGAAACGTCCGGTGCTTCTGGACGGTCCAGACATCACCGGCGTCAGCGTCGCCGCCGGAAGCGCTTCGCTGAATGGATAACCAATGAGCGCGCAGCTGGCGCGACTTCCGCAACGTAACGGCGTCGTCGCTGCTGGCAAAATGGCTGCCACCCGCCTCAGATCTATTAAGTCGTCGCCATGCTCTGTGTGACCCGCAAGTTCTCAACTGATGCTTGTATTTGACTTAGCTTGTTCCTCAGAAGCTTCGACAGCAAGCGCTCGGGATTTCTTCGAACAGTTTCCGAGCGCCATCCTCAAGTTCATCAGTAGGCTTAGCAGGCCTGAGTGTATAGGCCGAATACGTGGCCTCAAAAACGTGCGACAACAAGCTCAGAGGCCATATATTACGAGTTTGTGGTTCTTCTTATGCTCAATAGGTGGCGCTACAAGTAAAGTAAACAAAAATAGCCTTTCGGCGGCACTGTGATTTGTTTCCCTCACTACAGAACTGCAAGTTGGACGCAAAACCTGTAATCAGGAATATTTTTGTTGGTGAAGTGACGGATACTTCACGCTGCTTTGCGGTATCGAGTTCATTCCCGCTTTGGTCGCATGTGTGACGCTGCGCTGGCGCTGGCCTCAGCGCTTTCCATGTGGTTGGCCGCCCTTTCTGGCGGCGTTGATGTCATGACGCCGAGAGACGCAACGTCAGAAAACGCCGGTAAAAACGCTGCATGTGGTTCAGCCTTTAAGGCCAAACCCCATAAGCGCGAAAATGCACGCGACAGCGACGAGCACGCGACGTAGATTGTCTTCGCGCGAACTGTCGCGCGCGCGGGCAAACCTCATTCACGCGACGGCTTCGGCGAGCGAACTCCACTGTTGCTGGCATGAGGCCGTCTACTCGTACGAAAAGTGCCGCGTAGTCAGCGATATGCAATGTAAAAATAAAATGTGTTGATGCATAATGGAACGGAAGGTGTTTATTATTGCATTGCAGCCCTTTTTTTCATATGCACGTGCATAAACATTCATTGTGCGCGTTGCGCTTGTCGCCGTTGGCCATGATTTTGAGCGCGTCGAAAAGCACACGGAGACAACCGGTAGTACATCACTGACGTACATCCTGTTCTGGTGACAGCACTTCCGGGCGATGGGCGACGGTTTCCAAATCTGAAAAACCGAGCGATCGCGCGAAAATGACCAGGCGACACGTCGCGCGAACGACCCCTTTCGTCGCTCACAGCGTCGCTCGTCGCTGTCGCGTGCATTTTCGCGCTTATGAGGTTTGGCCTTTAGAAGCAAAGTTCACAGTTGCTGCTCGAGTGACCCCCCCCCTTTCCCACCCCATCCGTCGCGTCTTTTCCTTCTCGCTCAAGACGGTGGGGTGTTTTTTTTCTCTGCTTCGACGGCTGGCCTCCCGAGCGAGGTGATTTCATCGCATGCGCCCTCCGAGCGACGGAGATGGGCCGGCTCGTTTGATGCTTCAGCCGCGTTCGTCGCTCCCGCTCGTGTGCTTTTACCCACGGGTAGAACATACGATGCGCGGGGGTAAAGGCCAAACCCCATATGCGCGAAAATGCAAGCGACAGCGACGAGCGACGCTATGAGCGACGAAACTGGCCGTTCGCGCGACGTGCTGCGTGGTCGATTTCGCGCGATCGCTCGCTTTTTCAGATTTGGAATCTGTCGCCCGGAAGTGCTCTGTTCGAGCAGCCAATAGCAAAACACCGAAACAGGATGTACATCAGTGACGTGCTGCTGTTTGTTGTCACTTGCTTATCGACGCGCACCAGCAACAATGTTCATCAACATGTCAATGGCAACGATGGCAACGTTGACGTCGTTGAACGCAAACGTTCACTATGGGACCTCAGTGACAGGAACTACAAGTCCCGCGCAGTCTGTGACGCGGCTTGGCGGCACGTAGCAGCACTGATGGAATTGAAACAGATAAGACAATAAACATTTTATGTACTATTATACAACAAAACACAGTATTTTACATTGCATGCCGCTGACAACGCGCCGCTTTTGGTGCGAGTAAACGCCCTCATGCCAGCAACAGTGGAGATCGCTCGCCGAAGCAGTCGCGTGAATGGGATTTGCCCATGCAAGCGACCGCTTGCGCGAAGGCGATCTACGTCGCTCGTCGCTGTCGCGTACATTTTCGCGCATATGGGGTTTGGCCTTAAATTTCGTATTTATACGGGACATCACGGCAACGGCGACAGCGAAAACCCGTCAAGAGTGTCCATATAATTATCACAATAGTAATGCAATAGCATTACTATTTCACAATTTAGCTTATTGTTTGAAAAAATGCTACCTTGGACAAATATTGCTTCACAAGTGCTGCGAAACGGGGCTACATCTGCTCTAAACGTTATCTCTTGACTGCTCCAAACTTCCTCGAAGAGGCGTTTCTGGCTGCTCCAAGCCTGCTCCAAAATGTCTTTCTGGATGCTCCAAGCCTGCTACAAAAGGCACTTTTGACTGCTCCCAGGACTGCTCCCAAACCCATGTACCCTGTTCCACCCCTGGAATATATACTCGCGTATTCGTGGAAGGGAATAAAACTTCGCCTTGTCAATAACTTTCCTTGGGCATTTCATTGTGTCAGTATGTTTTCATGAAAGCATTAAGTCACAGTTTTGTCGCTAAGGCGAAGCAACCAGTGCGATAGAAACAAATCGGAATGTCGCGCGAAGAACGGCGAGCAGATCGAAACATTTCGCGTGCTGTTGAAGCACAAAGGATGCACAAAAAGAACACACAGGTCGAGTGGGAAATAACTGCCAGGGCTCGACAATTGCAGCGCCCTGCCCAAACAGAAAACAGGACGCATGAAAAGAGCGCACAGGTATACACAGGACGAGCGCGAACTTACAACTGTGATAGTTGTTGCTTCAACTATAGCCCCTGCTCTGGCTCTTCTAGCTAGCAGCTCACTCGTTTCGCAAACACGTCCGCTCCATCGAGCAAAACGACCTTCTTGCGGTGTATAGCATCAAAGCAATACTTTGCAGATAAAGCCCAAGACGTACAAACCTCCCCACTCAAGAGATAAGTGCGCGAGAACGGGCGGCGACGTCCTGTATCTCAAAATACAAGTCTGAGGTGCACATCCCAACTCCGATGAAACGGAGATTTAGAATGGGGGGACCCAAGGAGCTAGTGGACCCAAGAAATTTGCGAGCAGCCAAGGCGCATGCGCGGTACCCACACTCACTGCCCCAAGAGAGTGCTTGCAATTCCCTTTGCGGGAGTAGACGCTTCTTCCATATTTCACTTTCTGTTCGGTAGTGCTGGGAAGTCTCTGACAGAGTGGGGCACGCTCTCCCGACAGAGTTCTGGAACTCTGGCTGAGCGAGAGTGAACAAGTTCTCTCGCCAGAGAAGTCACGCTTCTGAAATGGAGTGCATACACCCTGTGCAGGGAGTTACGCTACTCCCTCAGAGAATTTTATAATCTTGTCTGGCTGGAGTGCATCAACTCCCTCCAAGAGTAGAATCACTCTTTCTGTTAGGACTAACGTATAAAACAAAAGGAACTGTCGAGCATTTTCTACAGTGTAACAGTGAACAGGCTGAGATTGTTTGAAGCTTACGTCACATGTACGGGACAGACATCGGCACACACATTACAATCGTACACAACACAGCAACACTGAACATCTCGCTCTACGGACAACCATACGTACAACCGGTATATATACCCATGATGTCTTGCCCATCTTCTAGTGCCTTTGGCGCAACATCTCTATTGTGCGTATTTAAAGACAAACACTTCGAGCCCGTGTATGTGGTGATCGTTATGAACACTGTAGGCACGTCGACCTTCTACTATAAAACTACATAACATTCAACGCCATTTTCGTTATTAAATTCCAATTATCAGCTGGCATTCTGTTATATCGGCTCAATGTGGTTCATCCGCTTATGCCCAAGTCTTTGAGCTGTAGCTACGCGCTTACAAATACAGTTTGGACAATCTTTCAGCAGGGTTGGCCGAGGAATAATCTACAAACGTACGATCCGGCGTCCGATCCGACTTGCGGTGCCGCGGCATGTACTACTGGCACGCCAGAAAAACAACGCCAGTCGGCAGAACCACAACTCAAGCGCATCTCTAGCAATCCTTACAGTTTTGCTTACCTCGGCTGCTCCGAGATCGGGCCAACCAAATACGCGAGTCGTACGGGTCGTACGACTCGCAGCGAAGGTAGGCCTAGCGTAACCGGCCGAGTCCGTCTACATGTCATCGGCGCTTCTGGGCTTAACCCTTTCAGGGTCGAATTTTTTCGCGAAATGCATGCCAAAAAATGTGTAATTTTTTATTGCTGAAATAAATTCTTCAGACCATTCTATTTACGAAAAAAAAATTGTCTAAAATTTTGTTTCGTGACCGTAAAGTGACAAAAAAGCTCATTTTGTGTTGTTACATACACATGGTTTATTCATAGTAACATCAAGCAAAATCCTACACAAAACACTTTTACGATTTCTTATGAATAAAAATTATGCATTACAATAAAGATAGCTCACAGACATACAAAAAATAAGCGCACCAGAGGTCTTTTCCGGTAAAAAATGTTTTTTTCCTGTAACACTAAACACTGGGGAATAGTCACCTTTGATCCGATCCGGATCGTCTCACCGCGCACGCTATCAAGATGTCGCTCCTTCATCACCATCCGAGTCTGAACTCGTAAGTAAATCCTCGCCTGACGAACTGACATCCAATGAATCAGATTCGGCACTTAGGGAATAGTCCACATCGGAAGAATCGCCGCTCGACTCCTTAGCACTCAACTGGCGCGCACTTCCGTAGCGTAGGCGAACTGCGTGAGTGAGCGCACGGAAGAAAACTGTCTGGTTGTGCGCCCGTCCGGAAAGCAAAACGAGTGAGAAAGCTGTGATAATCCTTCGTCTTATTGCCAATGAGACTTAGTTAGTTTTTCCGAGTTGCCTAAACAGGAAACTCAACCGCGGCGGCGTCGTTTGCGCAATTAGCGCCTCCCGAAACAGATGCAATCGCGCACCGAGGAGCAATAAACGAGACAGTAACAAGCCGTCACCCTTTGAGAGATTAGAAACCAGACAGACATCAGCTTTGCGGGCGCGAGAAGCGATAACCAACCGAAGGAAACCGAAACCAGTCGCACCGCACGCGCCCGTACGGGCGTGCGAAAGCCGCCGCGCCGCTTTGGAAAGCAAGAAAGCAACAGAGAACATCGGCGCGTGGAAAAAAAAAAAAATTCCACGTGTTCCGAAGCGTGGCAGCACATGTCAAGCAAGAGAAGTGCTCCCGCTTTTTAAACCAGCCGCACGGCGGGCGCGCTCGGATGCGCAAGCGATAGCCGGCGCTGTTTTGCGAAGCATAAAAAAAACAACAACGGAGAGACACCGGTGCATGAAAAAAATTTCACAGTTTTCCGAAGCATGGCAGCACATGCCAAGCAAGAAAAATGATAGGAAAAGGCGCTCGTTCTAAATCAGCCGAACGGCGAACGCGCTGGGGGCGCAAGCGGTTGCCGGATCGCCGCTTTGCGAAAAAAAAAGAAAGAAAACATCGGCGCATGAAAAAAAATTCCACATATTCCCGAAGATTGGCACCACATTCCAAGCAAGAGAAATGATGGAAAAAAGCGCGCGTTTTAGACATAGAGGCGGTGCCGTACATGTACGGTGAAAACCATTTGGATACTGTTAGGTGCTGCTGTACATGTACGGCGAAAACCCTGAAAGGGTTAATGATACGCGATTCCGAGGAGTAATAATGACTGTACAGTAGAGCTATCGCATCGGTTAACCTGACTGAACCATTGTTTCTTGCGTACGGTGGCCGCACAAGGAGCGATGAGCGTCGATGAGACGCGCTTTCACCCAGTGCACACAGGCCGCCGCCGGGCCGCGCGCACTCGCCGGCACTTCGCTGACTCATACGTGAAAACACAGGCTTGTCATTTGGTACGCCTTATTGAAGTAACATGGCATACTTCTGACGGCATACTTTCTTGCGCATTCAATTTGGTTTTCAGTGATCGGTTAGGTAATTGCAGCTATCGGTATATCGATGCAAATCTGTACACTGACACAGCTGCTGCACTAGCATATCGTCGCTTGCACAACAAAATACAAATTATTCAATCAAATGCGCGCGCACTTATCAAACGACATTACAGTCGACATAAAACTTCTGTGCTCGTCTGTCAGCGGAAAGAGCAAGAAACGGCTTTTGTACTCGGCAGTAACAGCTGATAATCCGCCCCAGGTCCTTGTAATTTTTGTATATTTTGTTTTTCTTGTTATGAATTCTGAAAGAAAGTTGGCGCCGTTGGCCTTAGCGGCATGTCATGCGTGGCGGGCAGCAGTTTCCATCTTATGAAGACGCAAGGTTTAGTTGGAAAAGACAATTGCGTTTGTGTTCAGAATGCGACCTGTGAAGTGAAACGACGTGTTTTGTTTTAAATGCGAAGCATTTCTTTGCGTACTGTAAGCACTTTTGCGTTTCTATCTATCTATCTATCTATCTATCTATCTATCTATCTATCTATCTATCTATCTATCTATCTATCTATCTAGCCGCCTACGTCTGGGTGCTCTCGTGATCGCCTCCTTCACTTGGGTTAGGCCAAAATTTGTATGGGAGGGTAAGAGGTATTGACGAATATGTCTGAATGGTCACGACTTGAATAACGTGAAAATCCCGACGCGTACGTCGTCAAACTCATTTCTCCAGACACTTGTGGCTCATACTCGTATACCACGGGCCGCGGTATGCGGGTATGCGCCACAGGTGTTTGACAATTTATATGTACCCAGGAACGGTGAGGACAGACATTAGTATTTTAAATGCGAGAGCGTTAAGAAAAACTGACGTCGGCAGCGTTGACCCAACAAATGCAAATAATAAATATGAGGGTCCCAGCAGGAATTGAACCCAAGCAATCTGCGTGGCAATCACGTATTCTACCACAGAGCCACGCCAGGCCTCGCAACTGCTTTGGAAAAAGAGCCTATGCAGGCGTAATGTTGGTGAAACGTAATTTCGGGTTGCAGTGCTGGCTATCTAATTTTATAAACATTACATATGTACTCCAATGAGGCAGGCTTCATGTCGGGTTAACGTCAATTGTATACTTAAGCGCCACCCACTGTTGTTGTTCCACGAAGCACTATCTAGGGCTACCATCCTCGCAAGAACTAGTGCTACATATCAGCTTACCGCTTCTGGTGTTGGTAATACCCATGTTTCTGTTGGCATCGTTACGCAACTGTAAACAACTGGTTATATGAAACATATGCTACTGTTAAACATATATACAATTTTGCCAGGACCAGTTGTGCAGTTTGAATTATCCATTGAATTGAACTAAGATATTTTAAATTATTGAGACACTACTGCACCAGTAGATGTGGCTTTTTTATGAGGAATATATGGCTGTGCGTAAAACATCTGTACATATCCCTAACGTCATTTCGTAAAGTTTCGCTCAATAAAAAATTACAACCCAGTCACCTTGCCTCCGCATGCTTCGCATTATATCGATTCCCATGGTACTTGGGATCTGCCAATTTTTTATCAGTTTGTTTACAGTGAAGTCAGCGTGCGGTGAGATGTGGGTGTAGAACAGCAACTACACTGGTAGCAATCTTTTTGTGCCTCATCATGTGAAGACGATAACTACCGAGTCAGCGCTCCCAGTTCACTGAGGACATAAAACTGCAGTGATTTTTCATATTCTACCTATCAACTTGCGTAAAGTGTTCGTTAGCAACATATTCATCATCATCATCATAAGCCTGACTATGCCCACTGCCGGGCAAAGGCCTCTCCCATGTTCCGCCAATCAATCCGGTCCTGTGCTTTCTGCTGCCTCGTTATACATATCTCATCTGCCCACCTAATTTTCTGTCTCCCCCCTCACGCGTTTGCCTTCTCTTGGAATCCAGTCAGTTACCCTTAATGATCCTCCTGTAAACACGCGGTGAATAGCATTGGAGAGATCGTGTCTCCCTGCCTTACACCCTTCTTTATTGGGATTATTTCGCTTTCTTTATGGAGGACTATGGTGGCTGTGGATCCGCTGTAGATTTCTTCCAGTATATTTATGTAGGCTTCGTCGATGCCCTGATACCGCAGTGCCTGCATGACTGCTGAAGTCTCCACCGAACCAAATGCCTTCTCGTAATCTATGAAGGCTATGTATAGGGGTTGGTTGTATTCCGCGCCTTTCTCTATCACCTGATTGATAGTATGAATATGGTCTATTGTTGAGTAGCCTGTACGAAATCCTGCTTGGTATTCACACATTCATATATTCACATATTCACTAACGTGCAAATCTTTTGCCATTTCCTCTCCGAGAAAACTTCTGCCGCCCAGAAGCTTCCCAGATGTATTGTATGTGGCAAGAAGTGTCACAGGATATCATTGCTCTTCACACTATTGCAACTTCTAGCCTGCTTACCTGCTTTTTTTTCTAACAAAAAAAAAGGACGTTACAGGGACCTAGGAACGGAATGGGAATTATACCTAAGGCAAATAGCAAGGAAGTTCCGCAATAAAAGTGACAGTGGATAAGTATAGGGCCTACAGGATGTTTCACGTAAGTGGATCCAATTAAAAAAAAAGAACAAGCGTGTAACCGTGACTGAATGAAACCAATGGCATATGGTTCACCGTCATGTGGCGCTCGTTATAGTATTTTTGTATTGCGCTTAGTTGGTTGATTAACTATGGTCAATTATGCAACATTTTTATTATTCACTTTAAGAAAGAGTGCGCTGCGTCACATCGTAGAACGCATTTAAAAACGACCGAATCAATTGTTTTTTGGCGGCGTACATGCTGCATGGTGAATATTTTCTGGCTTTCAAAGAAAGCACGCGAAATGTAAAATAAAACCACGTGACTGCGCTCATGCGCTATCGTACTGCAGCGCTCTTAAACGCGCATCGAGCGAAACAACCGGCGCGCGAACCGTCAGCCTGTCGCTTGAAGTGATGCCAATTTAGCGGATTTTCCGCTAAATCTGGCGGATTTTATTTGATTCTGACGGGGAAAAAAATTTGTCTAGCGGCTAGCGGATTTTTTGACGGGCCATTTTCATACATAGCGGTTTTCTGGCGGATGCCTCACGCAGTGCACTGATTCAAAATCGTCGGAAGCATTGCCGAGAAACCTAGAATACCTAATCAGCGAAACGTACTACTGGTAGACAAGATCCCCTGCCCGGTAAATTGCATAAAAGAAGTTCCGCGCTTTGATGAATTGCGGCAATGAACCACTGAAAATTTTGCAAGAGTGCAGGACGCGGTGGCTATCCCTCGTCGAAATAGCTGTTTCAAGGATCGTAGACCAGTGGGCCGAATTGACTATGCATTTGGAGATGGCGAGGTGCACTGAAAAGTGCTACGCGGCAGAAGTGCTGCACGGTATGTACGAGAATCAGATCAATCTGGGGTACTTCCTTTTTTTTTAGACCGATTCTGCCAGATGTTCAGAGGTTCACAAGGCACTCGAAGCGATAGATGTGGATCAAACAAAGCTACCGAAAGACCTCATAAATTTGCTTTCAAGCTTGCTTCATAAAATAGTGATTCCGATAGAGAAGGTGGACGTTCAGATGTCCAGACGTGAGGACCACTTTAACCCCCAAGCCATATCTGGGCTACTTCTTTGAGACGTACGTTGACAGCATGAAGGCTGAGAAACCGACGGGTTCTCTCTGGCAGATGAAGCTGTGATGCGAGAAAGATGCCTAAGGCTTATTACCACGCTAGTTGATCAAATCAGGCAGCGACTTCCCTTCTTCAATCGCAACGTTGAAAACCAGTGGAGAAAAATCGCCCTGCTGCGCTGTGAAACATTGAAATTATGCCGCACCAACTAGCCCAACGCCGAACCTTAGTGAACATTTGTAACTTTTACCCTCAGCTATGATGACGTTGAGGACAACCGCAGCACTGAAGCCTCTAGCATTCTAGTTACACTCTTTGGAAGACTCTTTTATATGTTAGTTCAGCTCTCATTGTTTTGGGGAGCCTTTAAAAATGATAAAGGTTTTTATCATACGAAATTTCACTGTTTCTTTTTAATAAAATAAGTCTTAGCGGGAAATTTAGCGGACATGTTTTAGAATCTGGCGGATTTCTTATTGCTTTCTAGCGGATTTCTCACGTCCATCGATGGCAACACTGGTCGCTTGTCAGGGACGATCGTGTTTCTTTCCCGTGTGTGGCGGTCAGAAATGCTGACGTGCTGTGGAGCCGATGCCTAAGCCACGGCCACTCAGTTCGCCGCGGTCCGCTTGCCGGTTGTTTTGCTCGAAGCACGTCTGAGAGCACTGCAGCACAATAGCGTACGAGCGCCGTAACGTGGTCATGTTTCTCCGGCTTTCTTTAAACGCCGCAAAAATCACTGCGTAGCATGTAACTTTCCAGAAAAAGTCGGATCTGTCGTTTTAGAATGCCCTCTAAAACGTAAAGAAACACACTTGCCCCCCAAAATGAATAGCAGAAATGTTACATCTCTCATCCTAGTTAAGAAATTAAGCGCAATATAAAAATACCATTATGAGTAATTCTATTCAGTTGAGGTTAAGCAGTTCTTTGTATATATTTAGTTCAAGTTACGTGGCACCCTTTATAAACACGATATAGGCGGCACCCCTAAAAGCTATGAAAATAGAGCATGATGTATCGTCAACTTAGGTGTTAAAGTCAGACAATAGAAAACTCAGTGTCCATCGAAAATAGCACTAAAAGGCTCGTGGGAATGCTGATGAGCAAACCGTAGTACTTGGTATTATGTTTCTGAAATCCCCTTCCTGATGTCTTTAAGATTTTTTGTTATAACTTCCATTGCTATAATGTAAACTCAATTTCGCTGTTTTATTAAATCGTAAGCAGAATTTTTGTTCCTGTGAGCACTGGTCACACTCAGATTATTTTATCGTTGCCCTAACATCGCCTGAACAATAAACTCACATGAAATGTAGATATGTAAATAGTAGCAATGGCGCAGACAATTAAAAACAAGAATAAGAGAAGGAATTGAGGAGGAGGTTACAAAAGACGTATTACAGTTAACAAACGGGAAAAAAAACACAGAGGCCTAGGTAATGTGTGGGATGCAAACGGAGGACAGCTAAAAGAGCACTTGAGCTCACAATCAAGCCATCACTTGAAAAAAAATTCTTGCATAATGTAGCACGAAGAACAAAGATACAGTACGCCAAAATCATCTGTTACGCAAATGCTTGTTCTATTGCATATAGCATCGACCGCGGTGGAGCGACGGTTGTTAGAATCTAATTGGCATATAAGTCAATCTCATAGTGCGCAAGTCAAGCTCACATCGACGACATCTGTCAAATCTGTGTGAAAGTAGCGAGACGCAAAGCAACCACATTCTTGCATTTTTGAGACTTTGTGACGAAGCACCACGCAAGACAAACTTCGATAACGGCACTATAGCCGCATCCGAATTTGAGCGAAAGACGCCGCACGCATTGTAGTACGCAGCACAGTACCGTGGCTACAAAAAAAAAAAAGATTCATGGCACTGACACAGTTAAAAAGAAAGAAAATATAGAGAAACAAAAGGTCGGCTGCGCGTAGATGTTCACGCGCTTGTTTTTGTCGAGATGGCTCGATCGCCATCACGTGACTCTGCTCCACCAGTAGAGACGCGTATAAACCTTATTTCCTACGCTCACGGGAGCACTCTGGCGAAAATTCAAAGGAATATCGCTGTCATTAGCTTTATTGAGATGGCTTAGTGGCAGCAATATCAGCTTGAGAAGCAGAGTTCAGCTGACGTTTGTTGTTTCGCAGGGTGGCGTTTCTAAAGCAGTATCTTGTACCTTAAGATACACGATACATTATTGAATGTATCGGAAATACAGATACATATACTAGTTTTTCTAGACGTATCGCGATACAGATAGAAGATACCCAAAGAGTATCTAAGATAGTATCTAATACCCCTGTCACACGGGCACCCGCAAACTTCGTTAAACTCCGTGTATGTAAAACTCTGTTAGGAAGTTCGACGATGACGGAGTTGTGGCAGTGTCACACGGCAATGACAAGGTTGTAACCGTTGCCACGAGGGGCGCAGTCGGCGCGGTTTGATTTTCGCAGAAATATCCCTTTTGCACCTCTAGTTGGTCTCTTGAGAATCTTCGTTAAGCGGTTTTTACAACAAAGCATTATTAAGCAGGTCTGAAGCGAAAAAAGCATTAACAATTGTTCCAAATGAAAACGCATTGGCTAAATGTAGCGATGCTCACAGCCACGCTGGCCACCTTGTGCATAACGTGCTTGTTTACTAGATGTGCCGTGCTCGACGACTGGTAGTTTTGTAGCCCGCGTACAAAAAAAGCCGGCAGATCCCACGCACTGTGGGAATCGATGTAATATGCGAAGCAGCCAGAAAGGAGGAAATCATGCTTTACATAATTTGCATGTCCCTGTTTTACATGTTAGGACCTGTCATTTATGTTCGTCATACAGTCACGTCGCGCAATACCAATTTTGGTGTATATCAAGCTAGCGAACTGGACGCATGTGCACCATGAGCGTGGCATGTAAATGGCGTTGTAGATGACATGCACGCCAAGATTTTCATGTTAGCACCTGCCACTTATGTTCGTTATACAGTCATGTCACTCAATACCAAATTTGGTGTATATCAAGCTAACGAAACCGCCACGAGCGCGCCATGAGCGTGGAATGCAAGTCATGTCGCTCATGACATGTCATGATTTCCATATTACCACTTGTCATTTATGTTCGTCTTACAGTCATGTCACTCAATACCAAACTGGTGTATCTCAAGCTAACGAAACAACCGCGACCACGCCATGAGCGTGGCATGCAAGTCATGTCGCACATGACGAGTCATGATTTCCATATTACCACTTGTCATTTATGTTAGTCATACAGTCATGCCACTCAATACCAAATTTGGTGTATATCAAGCTAACGAAACGGCCGCGAACGCGCCATGAGCGTGGATTGCAAGTCATGTAGTTCATGACCTGTCATGATTTCTATATTATCACTTGTCATTTATGGTCGTCATACAGTCATGTCACTCAATACCAAATTTGGTGTATCTCAAGCTAACGAAACGGCCGCGAGCGCGCCATGAGCGTGGCATGCAAGTCATGTCGCTCATGACATGTCATGATTTCCATATTACCATTTGTCATTTACGTTCGTCATACAGTCACGTCACTCAATACCAAGTTTGGTTTATATCAAGCTAACGAAATGGCCGCGAGCGCGCCATGAGCGTGGAATGCAAGTCATGTCGCACATGACAAGTCATGATTTTCATATTACCACTAGTCATTTATGTTCGTCATACAGTCACGTCACTCAATACCAAGTTTGGTGTATATCAAGCTAACGAAACGACCCCGAGCGCGCCATGAGCGTGGAATGCAAGTCATGTCGCTCATGACATGTCATGATTTCTATATTACGACTTGTCATTTATGTTCGTCATACAGTCATGTTACTCAGTACCAAATTTTGTGTATATCAAGCTAACGAAACGGCCGCGAGCGCGCCATGAGCGTGGAATGCAAGTCATGTCGCTCATGACATGTCATGATTTCCATGTTACCACGTGTCATTTATGTTCGTCATATAGTCATGTCACTCAATACCAAATTTGGTGTATATCAAGCTAACGAAACGGCCGCCAGCGCGCCATGAGCGTGGCATGTGAATCAAATCATGTGGTTCATGACATGCACGTCATTATTTGCATATTACCACGTGTCATTTATGTTCGTCTACAGTCACGTCACTCAATCCCAAATTTGGTGTATATCAAGCTAACGAAACGGCCGCGAACGCGCCATGAGCGTGGCATGTAAATCATACTTTTCATGACAGGTTAGTCATGATTTTCATGATATGACCAGCCATTTATGTTCGTCATACGGTCATGTTATGCCACACCAAATTGGGTAGAAATCCCATTAACTATACGGCCAGGAGAGCACAAAGGCGTAGGCGGCTAGATAGATAGATAGATAGATAGATAGATAGATAGATAGATAGATAGATAGATAGATAGATAGATAGATAGATAGATAGATAGATAGATAGATAGATAGATAGATAGATAGATAGATAGATAGATACGCTCAAAGTCGCCGAAGTTCGCTAAGAAATGCTTCGCATGTAAAATTCTTGTGTTGCATTGCCTCGTGAGCTCACATATTGTTCTGTGTCTTCAGTCATGAGTGACTAAGTGGAAGACGTGAAGAAGTGGTTCGATATTGCATTGGTAATGGCGTCGATCGGCTCCATGGATAGAGCTAATTATGTGACGCTCAACGCGATAGCGTTGCACTCATTCCTGTCATGCCGACACGGGCAAACGCAAACACTGCAACAACAACCACACGCAGGGACGAAATATTTTTAAATGGTGGCGCGCCAGGCACGGTGAAAGACAAGGGCATTGGTGTGGAGAGTAGGTGCACTCTGGCGTGCGTATATATACTAAAAAAAAACGTACGTTATGAATGGGTCCAGCAACAAAAGCACGTTTAATATTCCCAAAATGTATTGTTTTGACTGCGACAATTTAGTGCTCAAAGTTTTTTTTGGCCTACAGACTACTGGGAACGAGAGTACTTCGTTCCGCCGTTAACGGAGAAAGCCGAACTTCGTTTGCGAAACGCTCCGTTTATCTTCCTTGGCGTAAGAGAGGCCGTGTGACATAGATTGCATCTCCGTTGACATAACGACGAGGGAGTTAAACGAAGTTCGCGGGTGCCCGTGTGAGAGGGGTATAAGATACATGTATCTTCGATACCGGCCAGCCCTGGTAGTGGGCAAGTCGGTGGTGGTCTCCACCTCGCGGGTTGTGGCTTGCACGTGCTCTTGCAAGGAGGCGATCCATTCGCTGATATCGGTAACGGTGTCGGGGACTCTTTCTTCACGCAGTTGGCGGAATTTTCGCCACTCGGTAATGCGAGCCATGGGTTTCGGCTTCTTACTTAGGCGCGTCTCAATTGTGATTGCGAGGATGTGGTCGCTGCCCGCTAAAAGGCCCGTGTTGTCCCAAGTTGCGCGCGTCACGTTCTTGCACAGCGTGAGGTCTGGCGAGGTGTCGCGACACACTGTTGCCTACTCGTGTGGGCGGCTGCTGCGGTTCGTTGAGCAGGGTGAGGCGAAGGTCTTGTACTAGCGTCCATAGCTTTCTGCCTTTCGGGTCTGTGTGAGTGTAGCCCCAGTCGCGATGCCGTGCGTTATAGTCGCCGAGCAATAGCAGCTGCGCGGCACCGGCAAGAGCGACCGTCTCACTGAATAGGTGGGAGAAGTCTGCCGCTTTCTCACGCGGGGAGCTGTATACATTCAGAACGAACAACGACCTGTCTGTGCGATTGCGAGGGAGAATCTCGATGAGCGTGTACTGAATGCCCGTGGCTTCTATTTCATGCTGTACGGCCGTGAGGCTATTGTGAAGGAGCGTGGATGTGCAAGGGGAAGCGTGCGAACCGAGGTGATGGTAGGCTACGTAACCGGGTAGGGTTTAAGGAGTGGGCGTCTCTTGCAGGGCGATAACATCCGGGACCGGCTCCGTTGCCTGCGGGTGAGCTTCCAGTTTATGTACAAGTTGCTGCAGGTGGCTCCGTTTTATCCCCTGCAGTTCCACTGCCACACGGTCAGTGCGGGACGCGCCATGATTAAGCCGTTGCGGGTTTAGGGCCCTCCTGCGGCGTGGCAGGTTGGGCGAACGTTGGTGGCGCGCGTGGATTTCGGCTGTGGTGCTCTCCGTATAACTTTTAAGAGCGTTCAGTGAAGTATTGGTGGCCTCCGTATAAGCCTTGAGGGCGTTCAGCTAGCTGTTTGAGTCCGCAATGGCCTGTTGCAGAGTGTTGAAACGGGTTTCGAATTTGGCGTCTAGGGTCGTGAGAGCCGCAGATACTGCCTTAGACACCGCCGCGGCGATATCGGTGTCCGCATCAAGCGACGCGGTGGAGGTGTTTGCTTTGTGCTTACCCGCGGGCTGAGGTTGTGACTGGGACGGCGGAGAGACGGCCTCCATCGGTTGCGTCGCGGTTGGCGGGTGGTTGCGTAAGGGTTCTGTCTAGCTTTGCTTCTAATGACTGGATGCATTGTGTCAGGTGTCCTATTTGGGACATTAATGTAGATATCTGAGACTGCTGCGAGGACAGTTGTGCCTTAAGAGAGGAGTTCTCCCTGACCAGCTCCCTCACCTGTGTAAAGTGTTGGAATGTGGAAGGAGCTCTTTTGCTGTGCAGTGTACTATGGATACTTCTATGCAGAAGCACCACAATAAGTCATTTAATGGGTTAGTGTTTATTTGTGCACATTAAAATGCACTTTGACCCTTTCTTTATAGCATCGGAATGGCATCTAAATCAGCTTCTATTTTTTGGCATCCACCACAGTGTTCATGTGCAGGAAGATTGCAATTTTCGTGAAATATGCTGGGTTGGGGCAGTGTGGTTATGAGAGTAGCTTTGGTTTTTGTGAAATAATAGGTGACCATCTTATTCACTTGCAAGCCGAGCAACCATTGTGTATTGCCTGCTGCTGCAGTCCAGTTCCACGTAGTGTACGACACATATAATTTGCATAGCCTTTGTGTTATCTCCATTGGTTGCAGGACCCTTGTGTTTCACGGCCCTGAAGCAGTCCTCTTCATTGGCGTCTGTACGAGGTCGACTGCGTTCCTGCCAACAGTGCACCTATGTTACCATAGACAAGTCAGCTATGAGCAGACACCTTCAGAAACATATGGGCGAGCCCCCCTTTCAGTGCCACTTGTGTCCAGCTGCATTCAATTACAACTCCCAATTGGTAATGCACGTGCGCACCCACACAGGAGAGCGCCCCTTTTCTTGTGCCCATTGTAACGCATCCTTTTCGCAGAAAAGCACTCTTGTTAAACATATGCGCTCTCACACAGGAGAGCGCCCCTTTTCCTGTGTCCACTGTAATGCATCCTTTTCACAGAAAGGCACTCTTGTTAGTCATATGCGCTCTCACACAGGAGAGCGTCCCTTTTCCTGTGTACACTGCAACGCATCCTTTGTGCAGAAATGGCACCTCGTGAAACACATCCGCACTCACACAGGAGAGCGTCCCTATTCCTGTGTACACTGCAATGCATCGTTTTCGCTGAAACCCACCCTTGATGGACATATGCGCACTCACACAGGAGAGCGTCCCTTTTCCTGTGTCCTCTGCCCTGCATCGTTTGCGCATAAACGCCTCCTCATTCATCACATACGCACTCACACAGGAGAGCGTCCCTTCTCCTGTGTCCACTGCAAGGCATCTTTTGCGCAGAAAGTCCACCTCGTGTCACACATCCGCACTCACACAGGAGAGCGTCCCTTTTCCTGTCTCCGCTGCAATGCATCCTTTAAGCATAAAAAAGACCTTTTGAGACACGTCCGAATGCACACATGAGAGCGTTGCTTTTCCTGTGTGCAATGCAATGTGTCGTATGTGACTAAATACGAGCTGGTTCGGCACATTCGCTCTCACACAGGCGAGCGTCCCTTCTCCTGTGTTGACTGCAAGACATCCTTTGCGCGGAAAGGGAACCTCGCGATGCACATGCGCACTCACACAAGAGAGCGTCCCTTCTCCAGTGTCGACTGCAATGCATCCTTTGTGCGGAAAGGCCAACTCGTTGCACACATCCCTACTCACACAGGAGAGCGTCCCTTTTCCTGTATCCACTGCAATGCATCGTTTTCAAGGAAACACCACCTCAGATACCACATGGCCCGTCTACATGGAGAGAACCCGTAAATGTGAGGGGTGTACTGCCTTCCCTTAAAGGGCTGTCGTGGCAGGGATACATTGTTTGTTGATTAGAGGTGACAGTTAAAGTTTTGTGTAAGGTTAGGAAAGATGCTTAGTTCAGCAACTATCCAGGGAGAATGGCACGAGGAAGTGGGAGGGAAGTGGAGTAATGGAAAAAAAAAGCACAATACAGAGGCCAGTTTCTTGGATGTTTCGGGTTCTATTCTCACTGCCGCAGTTTTTGTAACGGGCAGAGAAAGTATTACAGTCCGGCGATCGGTGTTGTATGTACCCATTTCTCGAGGAGGTGAATTCCTCTTTTCCCTAACTTCTTTCACTCCAGTTACCCCTTTAAGCAACAACACGGAACGTGCTGCTGTATGGTTGCCGAAAGATGTCTTTTTTTATTCGAAACCGCTGCTGCTTGAGTATTTGCACCAACGAGCGCCAGATAGTGTTAGCTCTGTATCTGCAAAATTGATGAGCGGTCACTGGTACTCGCAATCATACCCCGTGCATCCCGAATACGAAGCAGATCCGCTGAAGATAATTAAAATGAACACCGACCACAAAGTTTCACATAAAGGCAAGACGTTTCGGACGCACACAGGAGCCTTGTTCACAATGAAAAATTAATGCGCAAACTGTCCTGTTATGTATGTTTTAAAATATGACGTAGGGAACGTACATACACGTGAAGTAAGTTACTACATTATGAGTGTGCGCCATTCTCTGGATTGTCAGAGTTCAAAATAAGGCTAAGAAGTCGAGTTTCTTTCCTTTTTCGGTTATATTTGTCTTATCGCTTTCTAGTGGGCAGTTGCTTCTAGCTGCGTATTCAGCCAACCCGTTCGATGAAACCTTTTTCTTTCTTACATCATAGATGTGCTGCTTGACTCTTTGCTGAAAGTTGCCTGTCTCGCTGATTTAACTTCAACCACAGTCTGCGCGGGGGATGCTGTGTACACCGCCTGGAAATTTTTCCTTTGGTCGCTTGTCCTGAACCTTGACAAGGGAATGTCTTAACTTGTTCTTTAGCACTGCAGTAACTGAACATCGTAGGGGAGTAGAACATGCGCAAGGTCCTCGCTGATCCCAAAGACACGGCGCAGAAACATGTTTGCTAGGGCACGAGTTGTGAGGACGCGCAGGATTTCTAGCTCACATTTCACTGAGTGCCCAAACAAGCTAGGGCAGCCACATTGTGAGAGATCCCGATGTCAGCAGTGAAGTCTTCCAGCTTTTCGAAAACTTTCTTCACACGAGTGATTAGAGAGCCGGCCATAGACTTTTTGTGGGAAGTATGTCGGTCAGCATTTACTTCTGTGAAACCTGCTTCCTGGACTTCCTGGCCTTCTCTCGAATCTCTAACAATATAGACAACCGCCGGTGCACACACTTAATCGTAATGGCACCAACTTCCCACAAGTGCTGCCAACCAGTTTTTGGAAAATACCCTATTTCACTGGCAAAATTACCCTACTTTGTCCTACACATTTTTTTCCTACCCTACAGTTTACCTACGCCTAAAATAGGCGCAGTTTTACAATTAAAAGGGTACAGACTACACTCCACCGCAGTACAAGCAGACGTGTAGTGAAGTGTACTCGGTAGTTACAAAGTTGGTTTGAAAAAGTTTCGAAGAGAGGATAAGAAACATGAAAAAGAGATGACGGGACGATAAAGCGTTCCGATATCAGTGTGGGAAGAGTGTTGGCTCACAGTTGAGAAAAAGAAGTAGGAGACTCAACAGAAAGAGTACGGCTGGCAGTGTATGCAATATGATGACAAAGAGCGTTAATTTAAAGTGAGAGAGTGGTCGAAGGAAAGCCGGCTGTCGGTAACCACCGAAAGAGTAAATACAAAATAAGCAAGAGTGCACTTTACGATAATTCAAGGGGATGTTCTTGGCTGTTTGAAGCGAGTTCGGTTTGCCTTAGCAGGCATAGTTATACGGCAAGATTCAGTCAAGAAGAGAAATGCACATGCGCGGGGAAGGTAAGGAAACGGTGGAGCATGCTTAATTCATTGTGCAGGCATCCTACCGGGTGCTGTTTGTCACTAGCCTACGTGAACCGTTGGATTTTAGGGACATCAATGGAACGGCAAACAGGTCGGCGACAGAAATAAGTAAAAGATAACTGGGAGATTGGTGGCGGAAAAGTAGGCAGGTAGTAAAAAAACAAAGGCTGTTAGAGTAATGTTAATGTGCTCTAAGTCTCATAATGTTGGGCTGTGAATTTATAGTTTTTTATGCGATGGTAACCTCACTTCGTCGGGACGAAATTGCGCCGTAACGTCATAATTATAGTAACTATTATTATAATGATAACAAAAACAACAATATTAAAATCTTCAGCTTGTTGAAGTGCAGGGGACGGCCTTGTCAGAAAGAGGGTGCTCTTTCATCCGCCCATTCACTGTCGTCGATAAAAACAAACATGGTCCCTTGTGCACTCACCCAAGACCACTGCAAGGTGAAAACTACCTTCTTTTTCGCGTTCTCCATCGACTGTATTGATAGCCCCGCCTTCAAAATATTGACGTATTATATTTCGGGTCTATTCTGTGCTAGTGATATTTCCGGGTTTGATCAAAGAAAGATTTGTTTTCGGATGTACTTAGGAGTGTCACCTTCACGGATGTCGCGTCCATCGTTCACTTCTTTCTGTGATCGATGGCGAGCGAAAAATGGAAATTACCCTACATTTGACAAGAAAAACGTATTACCGCCCTACAACCCCACGCTGCCCGAAAAATTCCGAAAATACCCTACAAGTAGGGTAACTACCCTGCGGTTGGGAACTCTGCTTCCTACACGTGCATGCACTTCGCCTTCATAAAGTTTGAAAACGTTCAGAACAGAAGCGGACTGCTTGCGCATTCATTTTTCAGTGTGAACAAGGCTCTCTACAGGAGCACAAGCGTCTTGCTTTTAGTGAACATTCGTGGTCGGTGGCCATTGTAATTGTCCTCTTGTTTTTCCCGACCAGAACTGTGTCCGCTCGACTCTTGACTTGAAGCAGAACTTGGAACACTTCACCATAACTGTAATTATCATATGTGAATGCATTAGTGAAGGTGAGCTTGTATGATGCAGATGGGGGGTGTCTCTCCTCCTCTATGTTGTCTCTAAGAGAAATGTTTATTGTTAATAAGGTGAAAGGTGGAAATACCATCTGGAGTCGATAAAGGAAAGCAGAATAAAATAATTGAACAGCAAATGGATTTGAAGGATTTTGTGTTGGCGGTGTTTACTCATCTGTGGCCTTCGCAGAACAAATGGCGTTGGTGGCATTCTCTCGCGACGCTTGCCGTTGTGCTGTACGAGCCAAAAAAGATGAGCGTGCCTGGGCTGCTGTGCGAAGCGTAGGGGCTATATTTGGGTGCACAAGCAATGGAGCAGCGGGTGGAAAGCGTGGCTGTACCATCCAGTTCGACCTTGTATGCCTGCGCTCCGAGGCAAAAGTTGCACCAGCAGGGAACGATTGCATCCGTCACTGGTTTTCTCGAAGACAATCAGCTTTGGGCACCAAGGTAGAGTCAGCCCAGATATCTGGTGAATACCTGTGCTCTATTTCGCCATGTGCGCAGATTGTGCAGGAAGTGACATTGACATCGTGGTTTTTGGACATTAAGGGTACCGACAACTGGCCAGAACGTGTCATGAGATCCTGGTAGAAAGAAAAATACCATGAAATATAGTGACAGATTCGACCATCCTTTTCACGTTGTGAGGAGGATTTAAATGTTTAATCGTGTCTAAAACTAAAAAAAAGTTAGGCAGGTCCCGCGTTTCTTGGGAATCGATGTTGTGCGAAGCATGCGGAGGAAAGGTCACTGCGTTGTAATATTTTTATTGAGCGAAACGTTGCAAAATGACGCTAAGGATATGTACAAATGTTGTACGCACAGACACATGTTTAACAGTCGTATATGTTTTATATAAGCCAGTTGTTTACAGCTGCGTAACGATGCCAACCGTAACATGGGTATTAGCCACACCAGAAGCGGTAAGCGGATATGTAGCGCTTCTGCTCGCGAGGATGGTAGCCCTGGACACAGCTACATAAATCAACTCCAGTGGATGGCGCTTAACTACAATTAACGTTAACCAGACGTGAAGGCTGCATCAAAGGAGTACCTATGTAATATTTAGAAAGTTGGATAGCCAGCACTGCAAACACAATTGACGTTTCACGAACATTAGGGTCTACTAAAAAAGCAGCTCCGAGACCTGGCATGGCTCTGCTAGAATACTTGATTGCCACGCAGAATGCTGGGGTTCGATTCCTGCTTGGACCCTGACATTTATTCTTTGCATTCGTCGGGTCAACGCTGCCGATGTCAGCTTTTTCTTAACATTCTCGCGTTTTAATTACCAATGTCTGTTCTCGCCGTTCCTGGGTGAATGTAAACTGTCAATCACATGTGGCACATACCCGCCCGTGGTTACGGGTATGTGCCATACGTGCATAGGTCGGCGAACTCCGGGTGAATAATATTTTGGTGAGTTTGAGTCTGAGTGAGTCCGCTTGAAGGGAAATTTTGGGTGAGTGTGAGTCCGAGTGAGTCCAAAGCGCAAGATATCTTTCTTGAGTGAGTCTGAGTGAGTTCCACTTCTTTTTGCCGAACTATGGGCCATATCTCATCTTCAGCCTTACTGTCAGCCTTACCTGGATTCACATTTATACTCACGTCTACTCACAGGTATTCCAAAGCATTGTCTTTCATACACTAGCTATTTCAATATTGATTGGATCAGAGGCGTGAGTTAGGAAAGGGGGGTGCCTTGACCTCTCCCGCCGCCAACTCTTCCAAGAATATTTTTGATAAATATATCTTACGTTGTCGTCTCTTTCACTAAAAATAACCTTACCTTGGTTTATGAGCACTCATAACTCGTATTAGAAGGTACTATATCAGAGGGCGCCAAAAAGAGCACCTATTACGCGAGAAATTTGTGTTATAGAGCATTGAGACCATGGTTGAAAAAAGATAATTTCTACGCTAACGGACTCATGAGTCGACTCACTCTGACTTATTCAGACTCAGATCGAGCCGTGAGTCTGAGTCTGAGTGAGTCCAGGTGAGGAATGTTTTGGTGAGTTTGAGTCCGAGTGAGTCCGGTTGATGAAAATTTTCGTGAGTATTAGTTCGAGTGAGTCCGGCCCCGAAAAAATGTGGGTGAGTTTTAGTCCGAGTCAGCCCTAAGCGCAAAATGTATTTCATGAGTGAGTCTGAGTGAGCGCCACAAGTTTTGCCGACTTATGCATACGTGTCTGACGGAAAGGGTTTGACGACGTACGCGGCGGGATTGTCACGTTATTCATGTCATGACCAGCGAGTCATATTCGTCCAATTATCTTACTAATTTTGGTTTACCCATACTAATTTTGGTTTACCCCAAGAAGGTGATCACCAGAGCGCCCATACGTAGTCGGATAGATAGATAGATAGATAGATAGACAGACAGACAGATAGATAGATAGATAGATAGATAGATAGATAGATAGATAGATAGATAGATAGATAGATAGATAGATAGATAGATAGATAGATAGATAGATAGATAGATAGATTAGATAGATAGAATTCTACTCGGAAGACGCCACTGTTCCGATAAACACAGTTTATGTCACGTATTTTTGAACAGTTTGCTGTATTTTTGGTGGATTGTCAGCGCGCGGTGGCTGCACGCGAGCGCGAGCCGTGACGTCAGATTCTCCCTGGCGCATGCAGGGTGCACGTGCTCCTGTCCTTCTCTTCCTTTTATCCGCCTCTCCTTTCTTTCCACTCTCCCCCCTTCCACAAAAGCACTGATGTCTTACCCCAGCCGGGAGCATTGTTCGCTCCCGTACTGGTTCTGGGAAACGTAGTGCGAGCTGAGCGGCTCGTGAGACGCGGGCGACGGCTGGCATTGGTGGGATGCCTGTTTCCGGCGAGTTTCACGTCACATTCTCTAGTTCACGGCGCGGCCGCTAGACGCGGCGGTTTGCGAAAACTCATTAAATTCATTATTTTCCTCTAGTTTGGGCCTGAAATGAAGGTTGTTTCCATCGATTTCAACCCCCCAATCTTTCAATTTGGCTGGAAATCCTGGCAGCAAAAATTTTGCTCAGTATCCCTTTAAAGCTGGATGTGGAGTTGATCACCTTACTGTACGTCGTCATGTAGTCTGATGCTGTCGTGGGCACCATAATTGGTCCACAAAATTAGAGCATGTATATTATTATCTATCCCCACTCTATTCTGTGCTGCTTACGAGATGAAAGGAGTTGCACTGTGAGAACCGGCGCTGGCTTGGCGGCAGCCAGTGGACCAGGTCGAGCCGCCAGGTATGCGCACGGAGTGCACGCAAGCGCGATAGGCCGCCGCACTCGAATGCGAAACGCTCTCGCGTTCACTGTTTACCGCATGTTTTGTCACGCGTGTATACAACTTCATATTCGCCGCTGATAGAAAAATATTTTATTACAAATGTTCCGCCGCATTTTCCACGTTACCATTCCGTCATTAGACACTCTGACCGCTAAGCTTTCCGTTGCGCCAAAGAAAATAGGCCATAAAAATTGGTTGTTGGTCCCTTTAAACCCTAACAGTTATTATTATCATCAATATTTGTTACATTTTGTACTTACACAATGCCCCTCCTGCGTTGCCGTTCACAAGGCTGCAGTATTTGTAAGTACAATATAAAAATAAAGCAACGAGAACACATCAACGAGGTTCTACTGTACTCGGCTTGGAATGTTTTCGTTTTCTTTTTTTTATGTATTCCACTTAGTTTCATTCTAACTTCTTTCACTGGGATTTTATTTCATATGCTTCACGTGTTCAGATATCTAGTGATGCAAGCTATTTCTGTGTTGCATTCTGTAGATACTTCTATGCCATAGAAATGTACAAAAAGTGGACAGTTCATTTAGGAGACGCTCGGAAAAACATGCGAAAACTTTAGGGGGGACTGCACTGTCTCCGTATAAGTAACAACCATGCGCGCGCTCTGCTGCAACAGGTGGATGAAAGGGGGGTCGCAGAACCAGGCCTATCGATAGACGCTATAGGGGGGGGGGGGCGCTAGTTGAGCCCCGTATACTGACATAATAGGGGGGGGGGGGCTGCGACGAACCTTCGCCTTCCACACTCCTGAAGGGCAACCATGCGCACGCCTATGCTAACAACCATACAACCTGGCGGCCGTCTCACTCCGGCGGCACGAACACACCGTTTTTGCCACTTTTCCAACTGACGCGGCGGCTGTTCTCCTTGTTTTATATAGTTGACTTATATGTCATTAGAAAGCTTGATCTTTGTACATTTGAAATATATCTATTAAAAATAAGTCAACATTTACTATTTGGGGATGGATGGGCAAGAATTAGCACTATTTACACGGTTTTGGCTGACCGTGCCCCAGCTGTGACCATTTTTTTGAAAAATCTGATATAGTTACAGCACTGTTTCTTGCACAGCGCTTTCATGACATATTTATCTGTTTCCTCAACGTAGCAAATTAGTGTCGGACGTCTAGTTTATTGCTGCTTGGCTTTTGAAAACAGCCGAATTCTGAAACTTTCGCTGCAGATTGTCCTGTAACTATTCGCTAGAGAAAATTCATTTTCGGGTCGTATATAGAGGACAAGATTTTTTGTCCGAATGCTAAATTTCATTATTGTACGGGCGCTCCCTTTTTAATTATCTTGATCTAAAGTAGGCGATATTCTCAATACATGGAGCTACCTTGGCCCATTTTTGTGGAAAGCTACTGAAGTTCTGTGGCTGAATTTGCACGTAGAGAAACTAGAGGCCCCGTTTTATTTCCTCAACGTAGCATTTTTCAATGGAGCTAGCAGAAATGCCAAACGAAGCTCGTAAATTGTCTTAATTTGTCGTGCTGCAAACGTCAACAAAACCGTTGTAATCTTCAAATAGCGCTGAAATCTGAGCATGCGTAGCCTGAAATATAGCAGTTACGGTCTCCTGATATAATTATACTCACAAATCACGCACAAATGCTGCAGGATTACTGAGAAATCTACATTATTCCTATCACTACAACGAAAATCTTCCTCTGGCGCCACCTAGACGGAAAAGGCCAAAGCTCTGAATTTGAAAGTTCCCCGTCTCTCCGAATGTGGCGTGCGAAAACATTTCAACTCAGGGGACAATGTCTTTTCTAACTTCAAACCATGCGCCGCCATCTTTAAGTTTTTTTTTTCTCCCATCAGTGGGTGTTGGTCTCACATGGCTGCGCGGGAGAGCGTGAAAGCAGGTGTGCAATTCTCCGAGAGGATGGGGTGAGACGGTTGAATGTCTTCGGGGGAAAAGAAAGGCCGAATCCTCGGAACGTCCCTCTTGGTTTTTGAGCGTGTTTGCCGCCCCGCACATGGCTACCACGAGAAAAGCGAGGGGTGTGCAATGACAGACAAAAGAAAGCCGAGAAACGGACAGTGCACGAGCGATCGAGTGAACTGTGCAGACGTGTGTGGGTGAGGTATTTGTGAATATCGCCTTTTTTCCCCTTCTTTTCCACAATAAAATGTACTATTTCAGAAGTGCTGCGCTTCTGTTGGAATGAATCTATCGCAATAAATAGCACAAGCATGAGAAGAGCCACACATAAAGGAATCACACGAACACTTTTGTACTTTTTTTTTCTGTCATTGCTAACAAACTGAACACTACACAATTAAACTAAGTTAAATATTCCACACAATTAACCTTCATACCTTTGCGGCAATCAAATGCCGACCGCTCGAATGTCTTTTGTACCGGCTACACTTCCTTTCTGCGTCTTCAGCATTTACCCCGGGCAAAATTACAGTGCGGCAGGAGTACGTGTCGCGAAAGTAACCCGTCACTTTCAACCGCGCTTGCTGTGCTCTGAACTTGTGCTAGATTAGACCACAAGAGGAAATATGGCAGGATAGGCTCACTTCGAGCCGCCAAGTAGCAGGTTATGCGTCCGACTGTTTAGCTTGAGGATGCGGGTTCGATTTCGCCTACGACGAGCGCGCATTTCCCTGGCACCGAAATGCCGGAGCATCCGTGTATATGTTTCCGTGCACCTCAAGTGTTTTGGAGTACCCCATGATGGCGTTCCTCATAATTATATCCAGCTCACTCTAAGTAGACGCGGGCGTTTGCGAATTCTTCACTTGGTGTCGGCTGTGAATATCCGTCATTTGTTTCAATAAACCATAAAGCCGAACAATATTAGTTTCTATGCTGACTGCATAAACACAGGGTTCTTGCACATTTCAGCCAGTAACAACGAATCGAATTGGCCTGAAATTTTGCTGACTGCCGGGCATGGTGTAAGAAAGATATTTCACTGCAGGGATAGCAGTGCGGCACCAGGTGTGTCTTTTTTTCTTGTCCCTTTTTTTACTGGGGAGCACCCGCGACGAGTTCCTTCAGGGGGGGCAGCGAAGCGGAGAACTTATACGTTGTTCTGACCATGCTCTTTTGAGCAAGGGGGAAGGGGGTGTCAAGGGGGGGCAAAGGGGAGCAGGCGAACATTTTTTGGGAAAGGGGTGTGCCGCCCTCCACCCCTGAGGGCTAGATGAAATGGTAGACAAGAACCGTGCACGACGTGCACGAAGATATACAATATCCTATACCGGAAACGCTAAGTCGAGGCAGAGGCAACCGGCAGTGGTGAAGCCCATCCATATTTCCTGTGCACTGAAGGCTTACACCACTCAATCTATCGCTAAGTCAGGTGGGCGACTTGTGGGTTTTCTTCACTGACAATATAGAACACCATGCAACAAGACGCTCCCGTAGTGCAACAAGACGCTCGCACCTTTAGACAGCTTGAGGGCACGTGCCAGGAACTGCGAGCTCACTTTGCGTAATTCTCTGATTCATTTCTCTTCCTATAAATTATTGAACATTGGTGCACAACGCGGTTTCTGTCAGCCCAGTATATTTCATTTCGCACACTTCATGTTTCAATTTGTATACCTGTTTGTTCGAATAAAGTTTTCTAGAAAGCCTGAATGGTAAGCTTCGGCCCTTGTGTCATGTGCGGACACACTTTGCATCGGGATCTTTCGAATTGTTTATATATCTTCTCGCGCTCGAAGTTGTTCGTTTCCGACCTAAACAGTAAGCTTCCCAAGCTTTTCATTTATTCAGTAAAACACCTAAGGCAAGGTTTCACAAACCCCAGGTAGCTTAGGTATGCGTGATACGCTTGGTGTCCCGGTTCGTTCGCTGCTGTATACTTGTGCACAGCCCAGATCGGTTACTACACAGACATTCTTGCTCTATCGGGAATTTGCGTCTATAAATGCTGATGTGATGAGCAGGGGGGACACGAAGTATATGACGTCGTTTCACACAACACACTTTTGCCGTTGGAAGACAGTGGCATTCAATTGGTAGCCTCCAGCGGGGAATCTTAGGCGCGTACCTGTAGGCTTCTATTGCTGCACTGGCTAAAATCAACAGCTGTCCCTCGTTATCTGCGCCGTGCATGATGTTACGCTTGCTACACGTGACCGAACACTCCCTTCCTTTCTGTTACATTTGCTCGGCTCGTGCTCTATCTGCCGCCGCTTTCGCCCGTAGGAAAAAACGCTAGGAGAATGCGGCAGCGGCTACCATTTCAACGTCTTTGGAAAGTCTGCTCTGTTTAGAACTTACGATGTCTAATGATAGCGAGTCGTAGACTCGTAGCGTGAGCCGTAAGGCTGACTATCCGACGTAGCCGTTCTCTGACTTGGGCCCAGTAGCCGGATAAGAAGACAAGCGTTTTTGAAGAACAATTTATAACAAATATAGTGGTATCGTGGCGCAGAAAACACGTTTACATGAATGCGACAAAAGCGTATCGCATTCATGTAAACAGCGGTAATGCGCTAAGAAGGCGCATCACATTAATGCGTCAGACACGGGTGGTTTTGCGAGTCCCAGTCGAATCACGGGTCATAAATCACGAGGAGAGGAATGGTTGCCCCCCGTCTTGCGAACTCCGAGCGTTCCTCTTTCGCTATGAGGGATTCATTTAGTGCAATGTAAAAAACAAACACTCGAGATAATGAGCCGCTCG
Source organism: Rhipicephalus appendiculatus (assembly GCA_030522465.1). Lineage (NCBI taxonomy): Eukaryota > Metazoa > Arthropoda > Arachnida > Ixodida > Ixodidae > Rhipicephalus > Rhipicephalus appendiculatus. Next base: position 34,629 of record JALIZH010028058.1, read on the forward strand.
TAAGCAGCAGACGAAATCGCACATGGGCATGGGTGACAAGATTTCGTGTCGCGGTGAACAAGACAGTTTGTGGCCATGCAACGTTATGAGTGGCCTGCTGAGCTTCTATAACACACACGCGGGCTGCCCGCTGATGTTGATTGAAACATTTGTTTCTTCATACCCGGCTGCTTGGAGTCGACAGCACCAAGAAGAAAGAGCTTTCCTGAGCATTTGCAAATAAGTTATGAAGTGCGAATAGGAGCCCTCCTTTCACCATATTTATTGCCCATGATTAATTACATCATAATTACTGCATAACTATAGCGTTCGATCGACAAAACATTGCTCTCAATTCTTTCTCCAGAGAAATAAAATCTTTAGTGCATGCATAGAGCGATTGTGTCAGAATGTGTAACGGGATAGAGAGTGGTAGGACGAGTGGCTGCTAACTTGAGAAACTATACAGCAATGGATAAAAGGAAAAGGTGATTTCGCTATGATGACCGCTGTCTAGCTCAAGAGGATCAAAACTGAACGGCGGCCATCATTGAATGAGGTAGGAGTAAACGACAGCAACAGAAAGGGATTATGTAGATATGTACACAAAAGGATGTTTCGTGGTTCGATTATGATGGGACTTCCGCGAGAGAGTTTTTCAGCCTGCTGCGCATTCCGGCACTGAGCGCCACGGAGAGCAGCTGGCCAGTGAGGCAGGACTGTTCGACAGCCTTCAAACCAAAAGCAATGTTGAACGGTTTGCAGCGCAATTGTTCCTCGCGCGAAAAGCACCGCCCCGCACCGCAGGAGTCGGGGACAAGTGAGGGTGGGTTTTAGAGGGAGAGACAGAGATGTTGTTGAAGGGGGGGGGGGGGGGGGGACCATGCTGAATGTCTCATTTCTCCGAACCGCGACAGCACGCTTCGCGCCCCTCCTTATCCAGTGTGGCGCACCAGCACAAGTTCAGGTGTTTAACCTCCGAAGCGTTTTCCTTCTATTCCTGACTTAGTGGCGGCGTCTGGTGTCTGGAAAGTAACTACTGGCAAGATGGCGACAGTGGAACCACCACCTTAAGGCGTTTTCATAATTAAAAAAAACATCCCACATTAATGGGATCCTACGATAGTCTACTTGTTTGGGAACATCCTTTTATGTCAGCATCGAAGGATATCCAATTGCACATACACACCAACATGGGAAGTGAAGAGCAGCATATATAGACCGTTTGTGCTATACGCAGCCGTGCACCAATCAACCCTACAGAGGGCGATAAGCTAAGCCTACGTTATGAGTCTGTTCTTTAAGAGTAAAAATTTGGCTTGTGATGACGCATTACGTTTGGTAATGCAGTCAGGCTGAAAACAAAACTGCAGCGCCATACTGGAA
>JALIZH010028059.1:0-29612 GCA_030522465.1 Rhipicephalus appendiculatus
AATTCACTTATCTCAGGTGGCCGCGTTGTGTAGATGAATAGGTCAGGCGCTAATTGATAAAAGCGAACCATTTCATTGCGAACCAAAGGGCATTTCTTTGCGTATATAACGGTCTACCTACCTAACCGGCAGCGTAGGTGTTAGGGCTTTCGTGGCCGACTGATTAATTTATTGTATACCGAAACTGGCATGACATGACAAGAGGATATGAACAACACAAATGACTGGTTTTTTTCATGAAAATCGGGATATGCCTGTCATGTGCGCCGTGACATACATGTCCCGGTTATGGAATTCTAACTTCCATTTGGGTAACTTGATCTGTAGAAATATTAACATCTTGTGATCAGAACGCATGAGGGACATACATGACTGGTTATAACACGAAAATCAGCCATGCATGTCATGTACGCCATGGCATGCATGACCCGGTCATAATGAGAACTAACAGACGAAGATGCCAAGGAAAGTATAGGGGAAGCTATAAGAGGTAATTGTAATGTAAATGTGACGAAAGAAAAGTGGACGAAAAGATAACTTGCCACCGGCAGGGACCGAACTTGCGACCTTCGAATAACGCGGCCGATGCTCTACCACTGAGCTACGGTGGCGGTTATCACTCCGTCCACTTTGTAGGGTATGCATGTGTATATAAAGGTGGGAGCGTCAATCAGCGCCGCCTGTTGCCATTACGGCGAGTGCGGAACACTCTTTTTGCCTGTAGGCGTCACGTAGTACGTCATCTTATTACTAGCGGACAGCTGACTAATTATCCCTCGCATACTACCTGAAGGCATCAAGTCTGCCAGAACGAGACCCTCACTATGAATGAAGGAAATAAGTGTAGGTAAATTAAAGGGCTCGTTTGCTTTGTTTAACACAGTATTAATGAGAACTAACAGACGAAGATGACAAGGAAAGTATAGGGGAAGCAAGTAGAAGTAATTGTAATGTAAATGTGAAGAAAGAAAAGTGGACGAAAAAGATAACTTGCCACCGGCAAGGACCGAACTTGCGACCTACAAAATGGACGGAGGGATGACCGCCACCGTAGCTCAGTGGCAGAGCATCGCACGCGTTATTCTAAGGTCGCAGGTTCGGTCCCTGCCGGTTGCAAGTTATCTTTTCGTCCACTTTTCTTTCTTCACACGTACATTACAGTTACTTCTAATCGCTCCCCCTATACTTTCCTTGGCATCTTCATCTGTTAGTTCTCATTAATACTGTGTTTAACAAAGCAAACGAGCCCTTAAATTTACACTTCTTTCCTTCATTCACAGTGAGGGTCTCGTTCTGGTAGACTTGATGCCTTCAGGTAGTATGGGACGGATTATTTATTAGTCAGATGTCTGCTCGTAATAAGATCACGTACTACGTGGCGCCTACAGGCAAAAAAGTGTTCTACACTCGCCGTAATGGCAACAGGCGGCTCTCACTGACGCTCCCACGTTTAAATTCACATATATACCCTACAAAGTGGACGGAGGGATGACCGCCACCATAGCTCAGTGGTAGAGCATCGGACGCGTTATTAGAAGGTCGCAGAATCAGTCCCTGCCGGTGGCAAGTTGTTTTTTCGTCCACTTTTCTTTCTTCACATTTACATTACAATTACTTCTATACGCTTCCCCTATACTTTCCTTGGCATCTTTGTCTGTTAGTTCTCAATAATATTGTGTTTAACAGAGCAAACGAGCCCTTAAATTTACACTTCTTTGCTTCATGACCCGGTCATGTAGCTCTAACGGGCGTTTCAACGCGATAGCGTTAAATTGCTCGTTACGAAGAAATTCTGGCGTCGGTGTCAGCGCCCGTGTCGCCTTCGGCGTTGGCGTTGTTGGCTGTCAGTGAAAAATCGTCATCTTGTCCGTGGCCGAAAAATCGAGAATGATGCAAATATAATGTAGAATAAAAATTTTCTGTTCGATGTGAGAATCGAACTCAGGCTGTCTGCGTGACAAGAAGGTGTTTTACCAGAGAGCCACGCCACTGCTTGAAAACGCTTTGCAAAAAAAAAAACACTATGTAAATGTCATGTATTGGAAGGAATCATCTTTGAGCATCTAGTACTGCGTGCCATAATCCTAAAATCGCACCAGATGTCAAAACAAGTGAATTGTGCAACGAGAGGGTCGTTCTGAGCTGCACGCCGATCAGGAAGTGTGCGGCTGCGCAAGTGCAAGTGGCACTTTACGAACGAGTAGTTGGGTACTTCGCCAATAAGCAAAAGGAATAACTATGGCGTAGTGTGCATTTAGCAACCGTACATCCAGTAGACATTCTAGGATAGTTTGAAACGGCCAATGTTACGCGCACATGCGTTCCTTACCTTGCGGCATGGTTGAAGGCAATGCTCACGGGGCCCGATAAGGTTATCGCGTTCTACTCTTCAAGGCGAAGCTGAAGCGTCCTCCAAGCTTTTGCTTCTTACAAATGTATTCAGTCGAAAGCCTTAGATACGTTATCCCTACTGAAACGTTCCGTATGACATTCGAATAATTCCGTATGTTTCCGTAAGGTTCTTACAATGCTCGGAAAATATATAAAAAACATACGGACAACATATGGAGTCCGCGAGGAAACATATGGAATTATTGGAATCACATTCGGAACGTTTCAGTAGGGATATATAAAGGAAAACTGTACCATCGGCGGCGTCGGCGGCGCGAACACGAGTGAGGCCAAAAACCATGTAATGCAGTCGCCACATGACGTCACAAATCGCCAAAACTTTAGTTTATCATGACGTCACAACGTCGTCATCACGTCACGTGATTGCTTGAACACATCTGGGCCGATCACGCACGCCGTGAAACACGAAGTGAGGTGCGATACGTTTCGATGTAGCAAGAATAACTGGGCTAGTTGCTACTTGTTCATTTTTGACATATGGCGCTCACTAAACACTGAAACAAGGGAAAAAAAAGGAAGCAGTATCTGTGTTGTTGCGTTATTGTTGTAGTGTACGTTTTCGCACCCTGCCATATTGTGCCGAAAATGAAAAGCTGAGAGCTTGCAATGCTTTAGATCCTGGAGCTAAGAAGCTTCAGGAAGGAGACGGTGGTGGATAAGTGCATCCACTAATAAGAAAAATAACAACATGATCGCGCCCTGCGGTAGTCCAAAAGGTATGCATGAGGGGCCCTGTGAATTGTTTAAAAAACGTTGTGGCTAACACAGCTGCAGCGAGCGACATGGGTAATCCCTTTGAAAAATTCCCCATCTCCCGCTAAAGGGAACCATGTGTGGATGCGAAGCAGCGGGGAGATAATTAGCTTGAGCGGGAGGAACGTCGCCGCTCTCATTTCACGGCAGCGGTCCGGGCGCTCATCGCGGCGCTGCACAGGAGAGAATGAGGCGCGCGCGCTCCGTCATTTTCATACCGCGGAACTACCGTGGCGCCCCCCAGCGGAGTAAGCAGCTGTCACACTACCTGTCGTGCGCGCCGCTCCGTACAGGATTCCTAGAGGAAAGTACGGGGGAGACCGTAGGAGAGGAGAGAGAGGGGACGTGCATGCGCTGTGGGGATGTGGGACGCCGGAGCCGCTCCGTAGAGTAGAGGATTCCTAGAGGAGAGAGGACGCGCATGCGCTGTGGGGATGTTGGACGCGGGCGCCGCTCCGTAGAGTAGATGATTCCTGGAGTAGAGAAAGGGGGTGAGCGTAGGAGAGGCGACGCGCATGCGCTGTGGGGGCTCTGGGACGCGGGGGCCGCTCCGTAGAGTAGAGGATTTCTAGAGGAGAGAAAGGGGGGTGAGCGTAGGAGAGAGAGGGGGGAGAGGACGCGCATGCGCTGTGGTGAGGTGGGACGCGGGAAGGAGGGACGGACTGTGCCCCCTCCAAACACATGCAAGCAAGATCAAGGAATGGGGTCAACCTGGGCGACAGACACCACCTGCCTAGCCATAGCTAAGCAGGCTCTCTGTGCTCTCGGTCGTGACTCTGATGACTGTGATAGGGTTGACGGCCTTCATATTACTACAGTGTTCCGGTTCGCATAATGGGTGCTTCCCTACTTCATGAAAGTGGCCGGACGCGGGACGCGGGACGGGGGGACGCGGGACACGGGAGGGACGGACAGAGCCCCGAGCATAAGATGCTTCGCATCTAAAACTGTTCTCGAGGATGCACTTCATGGTTACCCAATGCAACGCGCTTAACCGAACGAGCGTGGTATTGACGTTGACCTGTAGAGTGGAATTCATGGTAACCTGTAGAATGAATGAATAAACTTAAAAACGAATCAAGGAACTTGAAATGTTTCACTCTGTACAATTTACTCTGGGATTGGTTCACTGTTTAGGCGAAGCACGCTCGAAGAGGACGTTCGGACAGGAAGTTCCGCCGCCTAACGTGCGCTCGTCCACATTTTGTTTGGGCGTGTGTGTGTGTGTGTTTGTTTGTGTGTGTGTGTGTGTGTGTGTGTGCGTGCGTGCGTGCGTGTGTGTGTGTGTGTGTGTGTGTGTGTGTGTGTGTGTGTGCGTGCGTGTGTGTGTGCGTGCGTGCGTGTGTGTGTGTGTGTGTGTGTGTGTGTGTGTGTGTGTGTGTGTGTGTGTGTGAGTGCGTGCGTGCATGCGTGGGCGTTTCGATGTCGCTGATTTCCCATTGAAGATAGGTCACTTAAACAATGGAAAATGGCAAAGAATCGAATGGTATACTAAAGTCGCTAGAAAAAGCTATCACAATTTTGACGTTTGTGGTATTATCAGTATCAGCACCTACTAATTCAAGGGCGCTGGGGAAAACATGTACACACGAAAATATCAATTTACGTATATCAAGCTCTCCATAACGAACTAAAATGCGTTAATAAGAATGACGGTTTATTTCACCTCGCTTGGTTGTCCTGTCATGCTGCAAGCCACCAAGGGCCAAAACTGCAAAGTATTTAGTGCCCTGAAACACCAACACTTCCACCAATGCTATGATCAAGAGCACAAGTTGCCTGTCATCGTCTTGGGAGGTGGCCATGGGAGCAGAGTCACCGGTGGTATGTGTTGTCGCGTTGTCATCTTTCCAACTTGAAGTACTCGCCTCACGGCATCTGGAGAGAGTAGGCCAGGGCAGAACAAACCTCGCTGGCGGAGCCTTAATTGCTAGGTTGACGTTCATACATATTGTCAATCAATGACGTATGCCAGCGGGATTGGTTCAAAAATACTGCCGCTCACTTTTTCTTCGCGATATTTTTTTGCGTTTTATTGTAAAGCTAATTAATGCACGCGAACTCCAGGTGAGAAGGGCAAATGACGCCATTGGGCGGTGGCTTCTTCAATAGGCAGCGGTAACCATTGTCAGGTCGGCACTTTCTCTATCGCCTCACAATCGCCTGACCAAGTTCGCGCCGTAAATAGCGCATGAAAAGGGGAAAAAAAGTAAATGGTGTGCTTTGCCTAATGGCCGCTTCATATAGATCTGCATGAACGAGTCAGCTCACACAATTTCGCGTTGGTAAGGACATAAACGCCATTTCTTGCTTCCAGAAATGGCGTTTCTTGCTTCCAGAAACACGAAAAAGTAACAGTAGCAAACACGCAACAAAACTCAAGCTGTGCGTGGAACACGTAGCACAGTGAAAACAGCAAACTTGAGTGGCAGTCTTTTCAGAACTCGTCCCATTTTGAGAGCGCTCACAGGAAGTACTGAGCACAGAAAGTACAGTCGTTATTCAAACACGCAGCAGAACGTGGATAGCACGGACGGCGTCTTCGCCTCGATGAAAGAGTACCGGGCTTTTTTGAGTGCAGGTGCGGAGCGAAACTCGCGGGAATAACTTACACTATCTCGCCTGAAACTGCGAGTTTCAAAACAAGCAGCAGGTGATTTTTAGTTGTTTACAGTGGAAGCTTTTCTTTCACTTGCTCCAGTCTGGAACGAAGCAGGTGCACAAACAGCCCCGCGTAAACATTTCGAGCTCGTTTATTCTTGTGGTGCCGCAAGAAGGAATGACATTCTCGGCACTCGTTCTGTACATGTATGACAGTGTTACACAAAGGTAACGGGCTTTCTTTCTACTTTAGGTTTACTTGATAATAGCAATAAAATGAATACTTTGGCTTTCTTTAGAGGAAACCCTGGAAATAGTGGAGATTGCAGTGTTAAGAACGCTGCCATATCTACTACTATTTATCGATAATAGCATGAAAAACAAGAAAATACTACTGCATCCACGGGTGAAGCAGTTTTGGCGAAAGCAAATCCTGGGGCTTTAATTCCCTTTGTCCGACTTGTCCTTTTCCCCATATTTAGTGCAAATGCATCAAAATAAAATACAACAAGGACAAGAGTATATTGTGGACAACTGTTGCAGCAGTGAAACTAATCAACTGAAAGTTCTCACAGTCACCCGCTGTTACTGCATGGCTCATAAAAGTATATCACGGTCGTGCAGCTTTTGCACTTATACTAGACGGATCTGTGTTCGAACACGCTAGAAATTCAGAGAATTTGAAGGGACGATTGATTAAAGAACGCGACGCAGCAAACGATGAACTAAGCTCTAACGATGCTCGGAAACTTCAGTCTTTGCCGCAGATAAACAGCATTAAAAATTGTTGCATACAAATTATTGTCAGGAAATGTAAACAGATGCGAATATTCCGTACTAATGAAGTTTGACCTGCCTATTCACTTCATATATTCAATTTGAAAAGCGTTAGCGTGTACATCACTTTCGTTGCGGACAAATATAAGTGCACACCTTCAAAGACACGCAAACAGTTTCCACTCACACCATTACCACTTCAAAATATATTGCACACAGCATATGTTCGTCTGCATTTGGACGAAGCACTGTCAATATATATTGTAGCCGCATCATGCCATCGTATCTGGCTTGAAATCATCCAGTACTCGGTCTGTACTCATTTCCGTCGTACAGTAAGCGTAAACAAAATGAAGCCTACGCTAAAACCACTATTACCTCTTAATCCGTAGGAAACAATCACACTGTCGCTAGGATCATTGCAGCACCATATGTTTCCTCACGTCGAGATCATACATTGTCCTCCCATCTTTCTTGCACCAGCACAGTAGTTTTTACCTAAAGCCTGCAAAGAATGAAATGGTCGGAATTGTTTATTGTTTGCATGACATATAATATAATACATGTTCCATTGGAACATGTATTATATTACTGCGTCCAGTCATGAAACTCGTTGTGAATAAACCAGCATACCACAATTTCGTTGTAGTGTAAGCGCGATATTTGCAAATAGTGTGTGCGTATTGATCTAACATTCAGAACCGGTGTTAAAGGTTTATCGTGAGATTTCTTCGGGTAACTGCATTTTCTTTGCACCTTGTGTATCAGTTATGAGATATTTTATCAGTATAAACACAATACTAGAAAATTATGTGTGTTCAGCTGCTATTTCTCAATTTTGTATTGCAAAATATTTTGTTTTTGAAGCACACTTTGTGAACTAACGTTATTTTTATTGTTACTTATAATGTACCTTCTCTGTGTAATCATATTCTTCCGCCCTTTTTATGTAGCCTCTGCACTCTTTAATATATATTAACTCATAAGCTACTGCGAATAAATAAATAAATAAATAAATAAATAAATAAATAAATAAATAAATAAATAAATAAATAAATATTTAAGTGAATAAATAAATGTGTGATGTCAATCGGAAGAAACCAGCGAAAAAAATCACACGAAGACAGCGAAGAAGATCAACCAGACAGGACAAGCGCTGTATTTATAACTGAATGTTTATTGAACAATTAAACACATCCCCACACATGAATCAGCAGCACATGCGTAAAATGACATCTGAGCAATGTCAAACTTACACACCTAACAGTTCAGAACATGAAACGTGTCAAACACCAAAACAAAAAAAAATTTCAACGCGAAGCTTACCAGCTATCTAGAAAACCGAATTCTTTATCTGCGCGGAAAATTGAGGGTTCGCTCAATAATAGACGAAACCTATATATTATGAAGGGACAGCGACTCATTCTGCAGCTCCTGATGTATTTTCTTGGCATTTTTCACTCGGGCGTGTCCCACACTGGCCAGCATTCAAGCCACGTAGAATAAATACCTCAATCGGGCTTGTGAGAGAACGATGTTAATTAGTCGCAGATAAATCAAGCCAGCAAGATTGGCTTTCAACAGAAAAAAAATTACCACCCGATCCCTGAAGGCAAGCTACATGAACCTCAAGAACGAGTGTGCAGAGCAGATCGAGATCTATTGATGCCAAGTGCCCACGAAATCTGGTAGGTGCAGCTCAAGTACTTCGATCCTTGCTCTCCATCCAGATATAAAATACTAGGACAACCTAGTTGCCAACGTCCATGTTTGGGTCGATCCCAACTCACTACGAAAGCAATATTGAAATCTCATTAGCGAAAAGAGGCCAACACTTATGCAAGCACTGATCCGAAGCGGCCTTTGAGGTATCAGAAATAATCGGACTTCATGTCGGCCCCGCATGCACGGACGCGTGAAAGCGATACAATAATCCAGAAACACGGCTTGTCAAATAAAACCAACAAAAAAAAAACAATACAATGCGACAATTCAACAGTCCAGATCGTTTATCCACGCGTAGTAAAGTTAGAGTTCAAGTAGTTTCCGACCGAACCGTATGGGCGATACCTCAAACTACGAGTGCTCTTCGATCTTATGCTCTTCACGTGAGGGCGGTGCGTCTATATATAGAATAGAATGCCGCTGACCCACACCCGCCTTTTAGTCTTCATGTTTATGTTTAAATTTGTCGTGCTAAGAATCCAGGTATTTTTTTCCATCTTTCCTCTCAAGGAAGGCATTCGTGTACGGACAGCTCCGTGTTTGTGAAGCAATGGAAGTAGTGAAAGTAAACTCGAACGCATCCCAGCTATTTTGATAGTAATGGCAAGACCACCATTTGCGCTGATTATGCTCAAGATTTTCTGGGGGCGAAGCACCTTAAGACGCCACAATGTCCGCAAACAGCCGTCCCTCGTCTACAGCAGATGTAGCGCCGGTGCATATGCAAACAAGCCGAAGCATCTGTGAACCAAAAAAAAAAGGTTATCAAAAGGCTGTTAACCAAAACATACAAAATAAAAGGCCAAGACACCCTAAAAACACCGACACTTAACCACCCATCAATCAAAAGATATGACAAAAGAAAAGGTTAACAAAAACAAAATAAAAGGCTTCTATCCAAAACAATATAGAAGGCCACGATTCAAGATTTGATGTACACTGCTTCGCCCCATCATCAGCATTCAATTCGTCAATATGCGTGGATTTTTTTCTTTGTTGTTTTGTGTGTTGCGTGTTTTTTTTTTTTTTTTTTTTTTTTTTTTTTTTTTTTGTGATGTGGAAAGACCTCGGCCAGGCGCGAGGTCTTGCCGGCCGCGCCGGGCACTGGGAAGCCGGTGTGCTGGGTAGGACCGGCGACAGCCTTGGACCAGCCTTTTCGGAGGCCAACCCACTCCGCTTCAGAGACATTCTCTCTACTTTCAACGAGATCACTAGACACTACCAGATGAGTCGCAGGCTTTCCCCTGGCCGCATCGAAGTATCGCGAGGCCCCAGGCCGTGACCCTTAGGCTCCTGCAGACAATGTCCTATCCTACACTCTCCGTCTTCAGCAGGTACACGGAGGTCTCCCCTCTGTGTCCCTACTTTGGGGTGGTTAGCGATTTTAGGCACATGCTCTGGGATTGCGCCCCTTTACAGCACCCCACGGACCACGAATTGACGAAGGAAGAATTTCGTTCCTTTCTCAAGAGCCACAACTTGTTTGACCAACTCCGGGCTGTCCAGAAGGCCCACAATGCGGCGGTGAGGCTTGGCCTTCCTGTCCCAACGTGGGAGCGGCCCGCAGTCTTGCCCCTATAAAATGGGGTGAAGATTCTTCTGGACCCGAATAAATGTTACCACCCATCCATCTTCTTTTACGTATTGAACGAAAAATCACGCCCTCTGCCTTGTGCGGCGATCGCGGTGAATTTTTTTGTCACTAGGCAAACTGTCCTAAACATACGACAGAGGATAGCGCTAAAATCAAGAACACACACAACGTTTTTTTTTTTCGTGCTTACGAACATTCGATCCTTCTTGCCAAGAAATCTCAGAACTCCGTAATTTCTAAGTTCTCTTTCAGGTATTTCTGCCGATGGTTCAGCGAGCTGAACATGTTTGCAAAGTCAGCTCACTGGGGCTTTGGATATAAGTTAACAACGTGAATTTTCATTGACTCACAATAAATCCAAGGACCACATATTGCAGTTCCTTTTAGTTATGTCTTGAAATGCGTAAAATCAATGAACAATGCAAATGGAATAATATATGGAGCTTTGCAAATTATGGTCATTTTTTTTTAAATGTATATTGGCTTCGGGTGTTTCCAATCAATAAGATTTTGTGAATTTAATTAGAATATTTTGTATGGCTTGAACATTAGTGGCTTCAATTTTCTATACCTCTTTTAATACGGCGACTATTTTGTGTTTTTGAAAAAATGGCCAGGCCTTCGCGGAATGCACAGCAGAGTCACAGCGAAAGCTGGAAGAGCGCCTTTCGTGAACCCGTTGCAAACTCTCTTGGGGCAAATAATATACGCACGCTTGCAAGGTACCCACTACTCCATTCATTGATTCGGTGGCTGATGACGATGAAGTATGGCTCAGCCTTTTGTAATATGTTGGAAGCACTCAACGACTCACTCGTTACCCAAGTGATGTTGTGTGACGCCTGGTTACACATTTCGCATTCTGTGACGCCTGGTTGTTATTTTACTATTGAACCACGCTACCTTTCGCATCTTAACGCGGTTCCTTCCCGATATAACGCTTGCATAGCCTTTTTTGTGCCCATGAGTTTCGAGAACCTGCATGACTCTGCTAGATACTGGGATGCCATGGAGAGGACCCATGTTCGAATCCCTTTCCATCCTGGATACTTTTTCTTATTTGGTTCTTTTTTTTCTGATTTCACATGATATCGGTTACGGGCACCGGCGGTGGCGGCGGCGGACAACTACGCCGCCCTTGTTGTGATCTCAAAACAGCTTTCGCTCTAAACATGTGGATGAATTAGAGTACCCAGTCTCAGTACTGCACTCTGGAGCAGCGTTTTGGTGTTCCTGACGATGTAATGGTTAACAATTACCTTAAACTGCAGTAACTAGTTGCATATCTAATGTTAGTCCTTCTCATCTAGAGTTATTAAAGGGTCAAAGTTATATACAAAAGCTAGAAACATATTGGGAAATTTTCCCTGTATCTGAAAGAGCAAATACGATTAACGCGATAAAACTGAAAACCGACAAAAATTGCAAAACGAAAAAGGCACGTGGCAATAATTCGTTCGCGATTAGGGAAGCCTAGGTTATGTCACCCTGCATATCTGGACGAACAAAAACACTGAGGGCATTAGCTAGCAGAGACCTTCATAATTGAGAAAGCGATCAGCGTCGACCAATAAAAAAAGAGAAGATGCTTTGTTCTTCCGTGACGAAATCAAGAGCAGAGTGTCCTTTGTTCTTGCGCAGCGGGCTGTGGAAGGCCGTTCTGCTAAACAATACAATTACCAATATGCCTTTGTTGGAAGCATTTGCTGCATGACAGTGAGTTCAAAGGCTTCCTCTTTATGGTCGTGTGTTCAAATAACCCTCTCTGCTCAGGAATCAATCTTGGCCATGTAATTTCATCACAAGATAATGTGCAGCCCCATTAAATATTCTCTTTTTTTAACTGAAGAAGATGCTAAGCCTCTTCGCATTCTCGCGATTACTGTGTGTTTTCTTCTCTTTTCTGCCATAGATGTTGAAGAACAAAGACTCCAGGTTTGTGCGCAACACCTAGCACAGTCACCCCTTAAAGCGGCCTTGCAACACTTTTCCAAAAAGCCATGAAATGGATTCACTAAAGGAGCTTATTGCCTCATGAATTCACCGCCGCAAAAATTTTTTAGAACCCGTCCACTACGAACGGAGTTATAAAGATTTGTCGCACGCTGCAATTACATTCTCTTTTCTCTCGTCCCGACGAAAGCGCTGGTAGCTAAGCAGGAAGGATGACACGGGAAAAGAAAATACGCCACGCACGCCTCGTGACCTTGAGCACTTTTTTCTATTTTTTTTTCTTCGAATACGCGATTTTTTGAGTGCGATCATGCGCACACGCGTCGACAAGTCGCGGCCTCCGGCGGCGGCCCTAGTAACCACCAAGCGCGCCATACTCAAATTAGCCAATGGCTGATAAAATGGCTCTGACGAGTGATTTTTGAGATTGTAGCGTCATTTGAGAAAGCAATTTTAGCTGACTTTGTGAATTACAGGCAGCGTCCTGCGCTATAATATTTGGCTCGCGTGTTCTCAAGAGCCTCGGCTACCGATCGGCAGCGTTTTCTGATCATGCTCAAAAAGTGTTGCAGGGTCCCTTTAACCTGGCGGGGAGCGGCCTCAGGACACGTTGCAAAACTCTCCTCGGCATCATTCACTTTAGGGAGGCAGCCGGACAGTGAAAACGCTAAAACAGGCGGACATGTTCAACATACTCACATTTGTTCTGCCGCAGCTGCCGTCGCCTTCATCACTTCTACCTAGTTATCATTAGAAAATGAAGTGTGTGCATACCACTTCGGCTTTTTTCTTTTTTTTTTATTTCGTACCTAATTTTAGTTATGCTTGCAGCACATGAATAGGAAATAATCCTGACCTGTTTAAGCGGCACCGTCTGTTGATTCTCGTCTCCTCGGCAATATGCGTCGAAATCAGAGCTTGACATCTGCTCCTTTCTAGAAGGCGTGACTTTTGTCATGCGGCACGGGGTAGTTAGTTATTTTGTCGGTGGCAATCACCACAGACTCTCTGGCCGCCATTTTAAATTTGTGGCTGGAGCTGCTCACGTGCTAATGCAGCCCCAGTTCAGCGTTCCGCGACGCAGGAAAGCGATCCTGCTCCGCTGTGACCGTGGCAATATATATATATATATATATATATATATATATATATATATATATATACACTCACAGCCCCAAGAGAGTGCCAGCGACTCCCTTTGCGGGAGTAAACGCTTGTCCCATATTTCACTCTCTTTTCAGGAGTGCTGAGAACTCTCTGTTGCACAGAGTAGGCACACTCTCCCGACAGAGTTCTGGTACTCTGGCTGAGCGAGAGTGAACAAGCTCTCTTGCCAGAGTAAAGTCACGCTTCTGAAATGGAGTGCATACACTCTCTGCGGGAGTTACGCTACTCTGTCACAGAATTTTATAATCTGGTCTGGCTAGAGTGCATCAACTCCCCTCCAAGAGTAGAATCACTCTTTCTGCTAGGACTAATGTAAAAAAAAAAAATTGTCGAGCATTTTTTACAATCTAACAGTGAACAAGCTGAGATTTTTTAAGCTTACGTCACATATACGGGACAGGCATCGACACACACATTACAATCGTACACAACACAGCAACACTGAACATATACCGCTCGCGCTACGGACAACCTTATGTTCAGCAACCGGTATATATACCCATGATGTCTGGCCCCCCTTCTAGTGCCGGTGGCGCAACATCTCTATTGTGCGTATTGAAAGACAAACATACGCCGAGCCCGTGTAAGTATCTGGTGATAGTTAGGATCACTGTAGGCACGTCTGCCTTTTACTATAAAACTACATAACAATCAACGCAATTTTCGTTAAATTTCAATTATCAGCTGGCATTCTGTCATATCGGCTCAATGTAATTCAGCCGCAAATGCCTAAGTCTGGGAGCTGTAGCTACGCGCTTACAAATATAGTTGGGACAATCTTTCAGCAGAGCTGGCCGAGGAATAATCAACGAACGTTACGATCCGGCGTCCGATCCGATTTGCGGTGCTGCGGCATGTACTACAAGTACGCCAGAAAAACAACGCCGGTCGGCAAAACTACAACTCAAGCGCATCTCTGGCAATCCTTACAGTTTTGCTTACCTCGGCTACACTTTAATGGGATAGTAAGAGGCTTGAGAAATGTGCAAACCTCAACCTTCGCGAGCCACTTGCGCCGAGATCGGGCCAACCAAATACGACCCGTACGAGTACGACTCCCAGCGAAGGTAGGCCTAGCGTACCGGCCGAGTCCGTCATCGGCGCTTCTGGGCTTAATCATACGCGATTCCGATGAGTAATAATGACTGTACGGTAGAGCTTTGGCATCGGTTAACCTGACTGAACCATTGTTTCTTGCGTACGGTGTCCGCACAAGGAGCGATGAGCATCGATGCGACGTGCTTTCAGCCAGTGCACACAGGCCGCCTGCGCCGAGATCGGGCCAGCGAAGGTAGGCCTAGTGTACCGGCCGAGTTCGTCTACATGTCATCGGTGCTTCTGGGCTTAATGATACGCGATTCCGCGGAGTAATAATGACTGTACAGTACAGCTTTGGTATCGATTAACCTGACTGAACCATTGGTTCTTGCGTACGGTGTCCGCACAAGGAGCGATGAGCGTCGATGCGACGCGCTTTCAGCCAGTGCACACAGGCCGCCGCAGATAGCCGCCGGGCGCACTCCCCGGCACTTCGCTGACTCATACGTGAAAACACAGGCTTGTCACTTGGTACGCCTTATTGAAGTAACATGAAGGCATACTTTCCTGCGCATTCAATTTGATTTTTTAGCGATCGGTTAGGTAGTTGCAGCTATCGGTATAGCAATGCAAATCTGCACACTGACACAGCTGCTGCACTAGCATATCGTCGCTTGCACAAGCAAATACAGATTATTCAATCAAATACGCGCGTACTTATGGAACGACATTACAGTCGACATAAAGCTTCTGTGCACGTCAACCAACGGAAAGAGCGAGAAACGGCTCTTGTACTCGGCAGTAACAGCTGATAATCCGCCCCAGATCCTTGTTTTTTGTATATTTTGTTTTCCATGTTATGATTCTGAACGAAAGTTGGCGCTGTTGGCCATAGCTGCATGTCATGCGTGGCTGGCAGCAGTTTTAATCTCATGAAGACGCAAGGTTTAGTTGGGAAAGACAATCGCGTCTGTGTTGAGAATGCGACCCGTGAAGCGAAACGGCTTGTTTTGTTTTCATCAGTTTGTTTACGGTGTAGTTAGCGCTGTGAGACGTTGCGTGGTGGTAGAGCTAGTACTCGCCTGGTAATCGGGAGGTGGCGAGGTCGAATTCTGCTGGTGAAGTCTTTTTTTTTTTTTCTTTTTTGTAAGGCAGTTTTTTTTTTCTTTTTTTTGTTTTTTTTTTTGTTTTTGTTTTGTTTTACGAATGTCTCGAGTGTCTACGTTACTCTAGTGGCAATTAGCCTGTGCCATATACTAATTTTTGGCGAGAGGTTAGAAGTTGGCGCTGCTCCTTTCTTCTAAGGTGCCGCTGTTGGCGTTTTCGGAATGAAACGTTCACAATCACAAAACCATACTTTTGTTATCACTGAAAGTTATTCTACTAAGTTGACGCAATAAACTTGAATCTGTGGCGTCTACGCTCAAAGGCGTATGGTTACGAGACAGTTATATTGCTTTGAGGCGTCGCCATGGTCAGATGCAGGCGCTACATTGCTAAGGACGGAGTACCAGACCCCATTCACGCCGCATCGGCACGAGAGTTGCATAGATTGGGAACTCCGTCTGAGTAGCAGAGCGTTCGCAGCCTCTTTTACTCTTCCTTCAAGGAAAGAGTACGTTCGGCGGCTAACTCTGCGCTACTCCCCCACGGAGTTAAAGAACTCTGGCGAGAGTAATGCAGTTGCCCTGCTCTTCAAGTACTCCCTCAAGTTCTGTGAGTATATATATATATATATATATATATATATATATATATATATATATATATATATATATATATATATATATATATATATATATATATATATATATATATAAGTATGAGAGGTGGCACTTCAAAAAAACTGCATTTATTACGTCGACGTTTCGGTCAGAGCCTGACCTTTATCACCGGTCAGGCTCTGACCGAAACGTCGACGTAATAAATGCAGTTTTCTTGAAGTGCCACCTCTCATACTTATACTTATACGGCAACCAAAGGCAACCACTTCTTCAACTATATATATATATATATATATATATATATATATATATATATATATATATATATATATATATATATATATATATCGGTCCGAGCCCGATCGGGCTCGCCACCTAGTTACTAGCTCACTTTCGCGGCGAAACTGGACGACGGAACCTAATACACAAGTATGCGAAAAAGAACTATTACCTTTATTTCTTTCAACTATGCATGCATTGAGTGACGGTGTTAAGTTGCTCTTGCGAAATGCGCAATGCACGAAAAAAGCCAAGTGCTTGCTGCTCTCCTTTACATTATAAATTCTGGGCGTTCACCTGGGTGCTATTCTTACTAGAACTTCCGAGCATGCTCCCTGAATGGGTCAAGGTTATATGATTGAGTAAGGCCATAACGTGCTGTCGCGAAATTCCGATCCATTATTAGAGAGACAGTATCTCTTTGCCAGAGCACTATTTCAATTTGTTCATTATACGCTGACACGAAATAAGCAGTGCTCTGTTAAGCTTACTCCTATGCGTTTGTGGTAAAGTATTCCTAGTTCAGATCAGTAGCAAGCATGTACTTAAGCAGACTGAGCAACAGACTCTCAACGGCTCTGAGCTTCTTTCGACGCAACCTGTTTTCGGGAGTGTTTGTTTGTGCCATGCTATCCCCATCACACCAGAAAGAAGCGGAATAAAAGTTTTTTAATCTTATCTTTGACGGCATTTGTTGGCCACTGCGTTGCGTGATCAAAAGCGATGATCCAAAGGTGTTATGGTACTTCGTATGCTATGTCACGACCCCCCTTTTTTACCCACGGTCACCTCTTACGTGTTAAGAAATAATACGGGTAGGTAAGTCAACCAGTAACGGTTAAATTGAGCTCTTTGTTTTGTCTTTGTTGGAATCCTACGTTAAATAGTGCTCTCCTTGTAGTAAAAAGAAACGCCTGCATAACTGGAGATCGCTTCGAAACACTTACAGATGCTTATTGATTAGGTCATACAATGCTCCTTTAATCTAAACGAATAACGAAACAGGAAACAAAAGACAGGGAAGAATGGTTAAGCAGACGCGAAATTCACAAGTGATTTAATTTTAAGTGCTCTTTACCTTTGGTCAGCCGGCTTGATTAATGATGTCGGATAGATTTCAACACCCACACATAGTCGCCTGGATGATAGCGGACGTCCCATCAGCCATGGTTTTAACGGCGAGCGTAAGTATCCTGCTGCGTGCGCATGATGTTTCAAGCAAAAGCGTGCTTTGTGGTAGAACACGTCGTTGCGACGGAGACAGCCTGGGTTCGGTTGTCACTCGAGCCTAAAATTTTTATTATTTATTTTATTTGCGTCTTTCTATATTCTTCAGTCACGGACAAGATGATGAATTTTTGCTCATAACCAACGAAGCCGACACACACGCCGACGCCAAAATTTCCTCGAAACGAGCTCTTTAACGCTATCGCGTTTAAATCGCGATAGCGTAATATCGCGATTCTACGTGGCGTGGCTATTGCTTGAACCTGAGTCGGAAAAAACACTATACGAATTTCATGTAGTTGAAGGAGCCTCCTTAATGCATCTAATAATGCGTGGCGGAAGTGTAAAATCGCGCCAAGCGTCAAACCATGCGAATTGCGCAAGGAGCAGGTATTTTAAAGGCCCGCCCATTGCAAAGCGCTCAGACATACTTAACCATCATCAGCTGCAAAAGCATCAACATAGTTAGCAGCTGCGTAGGTTCGCGTGTTGCCTTACGAATGTGTAGTGGGCCATTCCCTCAATCTCAAAAGGTAGAATTACGGTGTAGTAGGCGCTTAACCGCTGTATTTAAAGTAAGCATTCTAGGATAGTTTCAAACGGCCAATCTTGCGCGCACAGTTGTTCATTTCCTTACGGCATGGTTGAGGCATGCACCGATGCATGCACCGAGGCTAGCAGTTGAGAAGGCGATGCGCACGGGGCTCGATAACGCTATCGCATTCTACTCTTGAAGGCGAAGCTCAAGCGTCCTTCAATTTGCTAACCTCAATTCGGTCCTCGCTGCATGCCGCAATTCACATGGTTTGACGCCTGGCGCAATTCTACGCTTCAGCCACGCAATGTTACATGCGTTACGTAGACTCCTTGCACTACATGACATTCATGTAATATTTTTCCTCCGAAGTGGTTTCAAGCAACACCGTGGCTCTGTGGTAGAACACCTGCTTGCCACGCACGTTGCCTGGGTTCGATTGTGACACGAACCCAATGTTTTCATTATTTTTTGGATATTTCTCGATTTTTCCGGTCACGAACCAGAGGATGATTTTTCGCTCCCAACCAACGACGCCGACACCGACGGCGACACCAGATTATCTGCGAAACGAGTGTTTTAACGCTATCGCGTTATAATAAAAACTTAAAGGATGCTCGAGCTTCGCCTTCAGGAGTAGTTCGCGATAGCGTAATCGGGCCTCGTGCGCATCGCCCTCTCAACTGCTAGCCTAGTTTCGCTTCTCGGTGCATGCCTAAACCGTGCTGCAAGGAAGCGAACGTCTGTGTCCGTAACATTGGCCGTTTCAAGGCATCCCAGAATGCCTACTGCAAGTACAATTTTTCGCTAACAACCAACGACACCGACACCAACACCGAAACCGACGCCGATGCCGACAGCGACACATGAATTTCTGCGAAACCAGCTCTTTACCGCTGTCGCGTTAAAAAAAGCAGCTAGGATGTATACCTAGTTGAGCGTGCATGGGGAACCTGCGCTGTGTAAAAGGAAAAGAAGCCTAAAGAAGTTCAAGCTGTTAAAACGCGCATCTTTGTACATGTTTTGCGGTGGTCATTTATAACCGGATAAAAATGCTGCTTATTATCACCCTACACAAAAGACGTGACTATGAATAGGAAACGTTCTCTAATGTTTTTCCTAATTATATAGCAAGCAAATGTTTGAAGTCAGACTCTATTCACAGCGCTAGTAGGGGTGGACATTCCGGAACGTACGGATACATCTGAGAACACACTGGTTTGTGCCACGAAGTACACATAGCCGAATCCTTTGACAAACATATCTGAAACGACCAACGATTCCGCACGTTGTGATCATCGTCATTTGGGCATGACTTATACTTTTTACAAGGCACAATTTTGTGCAAGAAAGCGTTCATTTTCAGGTTGACCCTACGCTGCTCCTCAATTTCGATTAAAATAACATGTTTTTTTCTATTAAAACAACATGCGATTCAACTGCTAAAATCTGTGGGACTTATTTCTCATGTAATGTCACACTATGACGTTTGCTACGCGGAGTACTGTGGTCCCCACAGCGAAAAGTTAAGGTAAACAGCTTCACCTTTCAATCATGCATGCGGGCACGAAATGCATCATATGGTTTATCAATAAGCGGATGCTGAGTACGGTGCCGTGAACACGAAGCGTACCAAAAGTTAGGTGAAAACGATTTTCCGATACACTGCAACACGAGGTGATGCGCAGAAAGCTGTACAAGGGGGAAAAAGGGGGGAATTAGAGAGGGGCTTGTAGAAAGGGATTTTCTTAACGATTAGAAAAGTGACAATTAGTGCATGAGGTTATTCTGGAGTGAACCAAGGTAAAGAAAGCAAATTCTAGTTAGGGCGACTTCAAAGTGAATCACATATAATTTGGAGCCGAATCGAACGTGACTTACAGCGAAGAAGTAGGATTATGGAAGTAAATAAAGATATACCAAATGTGAAATAACACTTCAGGCGCCCAGGCTCTAAGAATGAAGAACAAGTGGTGATGTCTTTAGAGATAACCGCTTTAGAACAAGTAATTGGAGTGAACAACACAATTGATATAAAAAGTCAAATGCATTTAATGAGGGTCTCTTGAGAGCATGAGCTTTTGCCTGGGCTCTCCTTAGGGCTATGAAAAGTGGCGAGTATATCTCTCGAATGCGACCAGGTCTTAAAGAGCAGTCGAAGGTCAGAGTAGCGTTGAGCTGTACTTGATGTCGTTTATTAAGTACAGGCACCCGAAGATTAAATTTTTGTTATCGCGTTGGAAAGATTGATAAGATGCTTCGTGAAACAAACAAAACAAAACTTGCGTTACATTTTTCGGATGAAACCGACTTTGTTATCCTTTATTTGTTATCGGGTAATGTGTATGACGGGTAAATTATGTTCCTGCTTTTTGGTATGTCCTGTTGGAATAGTTACGTTCCAAGTCGCGTGGTTGTTTCGCCATCAATGACTCTCTGCGATGAAAACTGCCCCAGATCCCCCGGTCTTCCACCCCATTTAGGAGACAACCCATATTCCTTGTCGCTCACCAGCGCTTCGGTAGTTTAGATTCTTAAAATACATTAGGAAATTTCGTTTGATACGAAAACTGTCCTTGTAAACGACAACGTTGATAATTTTGTCTCCATCATTAATAGAGAATAAAGACAAGCGCGTGCCTTTGTTTCCTTCTTTGTCCGCTGTCCGCTCCTCCGCAATTGTTCAAGAAGTATTACCAACTAGCCTAATATCATAATAATGTGAGTGTTTTATCTACCGAAACCACGATATGATCATAAGAAACAACGTGGTAGAGGACTACGGAAGTTTAGACCATCTGGTGTTGTTTAACGTGCGCGGATGTCGCGCACTACACGGGTCTCCAGCAGTTCACCTGTATCGAAATGTCACCGCTACGGCCGGGATCGAACCCGTGACTTTCTTGTTAGTAGCCGAGAACCGTAACCCCTGCTCCACCACGGCGGGCACCTAGCCTAATCTCAAACCTTCCTTTGCGAAATAAGAGCGCCTAAAAAACCGCATCTGGGCAAGTACTCCAGAATGAACGGCAGACTGCAAACACAAATCTTATTAAGTTGGCTTGTGCTTGTAATCTTGTGAAGGAATATTTCAGTTGAAATAAGGATTTTATTGGCTTTGTATATAACTCTAGATTCATTTAAAGGGGTACTGACACAAAATTTCGCGGCCGAGACAGCCTGCGGGTTCGATTCCCGTGAACATGTGTACATCATCTGCAAAATATCAACAGCGAATATAGTTTAGAAGGTATTTTAAATTAATTTTGAAGTTTGCGTGAGCGATCGACTCCCCTCGCGGTAGCTCCCTCGCGGTAACACCATCAGAGGTGACCCTCGGTGACCTCCCTACTTCCCTCACGTGACCACGCTGCAACAAGTTACGATGACGTCATAGCGGCCATTTTCTTTTGCCGCGTTTGTTCCAGCAGTCTATACTTCTCGGCGGCTGGTCGCGAGTCCGTGGCAGCGGCGCACGCGTTGAAAGTTTTGTGTTTGGCGACACTGCTGTCCCGTTTCCTATTCGAAAGGACTTCTTGATGCAGACTGTGCGGAAGTGCGTCACAGTTCTGTGTGCTGACGTGATCGAGAGCTGCGCACGCTAGGTGGTGATAGTTGCACCCGGCGGCTTGTCGTTTTTCGAGCTCTCTGAAACCGAAACTGAAACTGGTCGGTAATGAGGAGCCTGTAATTAAATATCTGTCGCGCGCTGCAGCAAACGAGGTGCCGTGTTATCACTAACAGGCCCCCTAGCAACACATTGCAGCAAAAAAACGCGAGACCAAAGTTTTTGTGTCAGTACCCCTTTAAGCAAGGATGCTATGTGAATCTTTTAAACGCCTTTAGCATGTTGCGTCAGTAGGTAGGCTTCTAAATTGACAGAATACTCCTCCTTAACTAGTTGAATTCGCCCATTTTTGGTCAATTTCTAATTTGTTGTTCATTATTTATCGATCCGCTTACTTTCTAGTGCTATCCATGTGTAGTGTTTGAACACATGCTGAAATATTTTTTTTATTTACCTCTGTCTCTTCTTCTAAGCACCCATAAAGCAGCGTCTATAAATCAATGTAAAAAATGAAACTTGTGAACACTCAAACAGAATGACAGGGGATTGACGCCTCACTAATGAGGAAGCAATCTTTACACCCCAACCTCTAACGAAAGCCTATGTGGATAACTTTCGCTTTCAAAATCACGAGTGCGGTTACAAATCCAAGTATTACGGAGGGCGGATTCTCATTTAAGCTTCATTGTTCGCATAAATAGTCATAAAAAACAATCTAGATACGCAAGTGCCTGATAAAATTAGACCCGCTGCATGTGTGAATAGAACCTAATTAATGCAATATTGTGCGAAGACTGTACCGGTGCCAAAATATGCAAACCAATGCTACATTATTCAGTCCTTTTCGCGGTAACGTACCCGACTCGTACGAACTTTTGCTATGGAAAATGAAATTTCATTTTAACATTAACAACTCATTTTTATTTATTTCCACGTTGCTATACTTATGCAATGTTTGAGAAAAAAGCCGTACAAAATTGCTCAAGACTAAAAGAGGCCATGGTAGAAATGTTTAGGGCGAGAGGATTTCATGCTGAAGAAAAAAAATGCACACACTCATTGAAATCCAACTTCCATAGAAAGTTGATTAAGTCATCCTTGAATTCCGAATAACATAATATGTCCGCCTTTTAATAAATGAAATACGTTAGATAGTACTTCCGCATTCACGCATATCGGTTCATATGTGCAAGGGGCTCACTTCATCATGTACCCGTAAATGGTGCTGACGAGTTCAGCAATTATAGGAGAAACACATCGCATACTTGAACTTTACTTATATGCCGTGGTTGCCACTTTTGTTACAGTGGTATGTTTATGTTTTGTTTCAACATCACGTGGCGGAAAAAAAGAAGACCGAGCAGAACCTCCTTTACTGCGCACTTCATAAGTTACAGACTCGATGAGTTCTGTTCGATATTCATGCAGCATTAACTGCTAAGCTCGTCGAAAAAAATATTGAAAGTAAAAATGAACGTTCTCACCTGCGCATTATTTATCGGCTAGGTTGGCATAATAAATAGTTTAGTCGGGCATGTACTTCTCACGGAGGCAACCACGTGTTGCGAGCAACAAAAATAAAAGCGGCGCACACGTTCAGGGAACAACATGGATACTTCAACTGATGAGAAATCACCGAGCAAGGAATGTTGCTGGAAGCAGTTTTCTTTTCTTTTTTTTTAATTACGGGATTGTGCTGGTGAGAGTAGTGATAGTTTTTTTCTTCCAGCAGTGTGGTATGTATTCCTTGTACACCTTAGTCCCCTCTGGAGAAGACTAAGTTTGTGCGCTACAAAATATAGTTGGGACAAAAGATGGAAAGAGGGAGCGACAAAGGAAGTTACGGGTTGAGTATAACTAGGGAGCTAGTTCGCACTACGTGTTTTGAAGTTTAGTGCAAAGAAAAAAACACAGGAAGGATGACAAAACACACGGCGTTCGACGAGAGTGCTGTGTCCTTGTGCCTTGGATTGTCCTGCATAGTTTGTCTACGCTGAACTTCAAGAAGAATAGGGGTTGCATTGTCCCACGGGAGGAGAGCAGAGAGACTGGTGTCAGAGGGTGATGAATAGGTCTTGTTGTTGCAGTGATTGTTACCTGCTTCTACCCATCTTTTCTAGCAAGCTCTTCTTTTATTTCATCGAGTTTTGGTGATTTTAAAGAAATAGATGGCGACGATGAATTATATGGTTTTTCGGGTATGTTACAGTGGCAACACCGTGACTATCACCTGCCTTAATCAGTGCGGCTATTGCTCCTCGTATTTCTAAATGTTCATGTGGGACACGGAAAGCGATCGTCTCCCAGAAACGATTTCGTAGAAAAAGCAGCGTGCATGAACCTACGCCTAATGCATGCTTATGCCCAATGGAAAATCATTGTGCGGCTCCAATGCGTAAAGTCAGAGGAACAGTGCTGTGCATCTGACGTCTATCAGGAGTATGCCACCATGTGACCCATTGAACAATGTAATGATTGTTCATCTGTGGAGGTAGAAAATTGGCCTTGACAGCCTGACTAACATCTTGGGCCTTTTCTTTACACTTCGGAAGTTTTCGATATTACACCAGCCACGGTAGTCTAATGGGTATGGTGCTCGAATGCTGACGCACAGGCCACAGAATGGAATTTCGGCCATGGCGGCCGCATTTTCCATGGAAGCCAGAATGCTAGAAGAATGTGTACTTAGATTTAGGTGCACGTCAGAACCCTAGGTGGTCAAAATGTCTGGAGCCTTGCACTACGGTGTTTCTCATAATGATGTCATGGTTTTGGGACTTTAAACCGCATCAAATAATTATCAGTATGTTGTGTTCCGTTATTTTACATACGTATGAATTTTTGAAATAGGGTAGAAAGTACAGCATGATAAAGTAACAATACGCATTGTTATTCTGCGTTCTAAATAGCACTCTGTGTTGCGAAGTAGCCTAATGCAGCAGTGGCCCATCGAGGTGCTTTACATAGTAGCTCACGCGATGGGGCTGTAGCTTTCAGCTTACCTTTAAATTAAAGTGCATTGTTGCTATCAAAGCTCTCACTGCTTCCATTTTTCTGTAACTTATACACGCTGCCCCATAAATGATAGCAACGTACAATAAATAACGATAATTGAAAGAGCGTGAGCTTGGGCATGTTGGTAATCCATCTTGACACCTATAGCGCACAGAAGGGACAAGAACACATATATACTACGTGTTTATATGTATAAGATGCTTTTCTTTCTGAGAAGTCCGTACGGATTTCCTTGTGGCTTCATGCTACAATCGGGTGGTTGTCTATCTTCCCTTTATTACCTCTTCTCTCTGTAACACCGCAAATGCCATTGAGAGCACTTCAATAAATAAATTTACTTTGGTGCACGGGAACTCCGTGGTAGATGTGGTTTCTTTCTTTTTATTTTGTGCCTACAACTTGATAGAGAGTCCCGGTAAGCGTCCAAGATTCGTCCATTCTGTACGCGCGAACTGAAGTTTTTTTTTTTTCGATTGTTATGCTTCTAAGACAACAATGAACTTATTTAGCCTCAACAGCAGCACGTATTAAGACGAATGCTACTATTGTGGCAGCTAATTTTGAAAAAGTGAACTTATGTTGTGTACAGTTGTGTTGAATTTATTTTACATGGCAAACGAGTGGATTCAAGAGCCTACTTCATCCTCCCTTTTTCCGCCATATTCATTAAGCTAACATTTGTTTCAGTAATCACATGTAGTTCGATGCCGGCGCCCACAGTTTAACTGTAACTTGTTGAAGCGATTCGAAGTCCTATCGGCAACCTTCTTTTAAGGCATAACTTTCATTCTATAGTCCCGAGCGTTTTCTTTTCCCGACGTTGTGGCTGGTGGAAAGGCGTACGGAAAGGCGTACGGGGGTGTTCATTATACGTCTAATCAGCGAGTAGTTTATCAACGATAATTAAAAAACCAATTAAGTTAAGGAGACAATGAACGCGGATGAGGTGGATCCGTAGAAGCGGACTATGAAAAGGAGCTGTGAAGACGAAGGCGGGGCGGAGATGAATGAGTGTGTGTGTGTGGGCTGTCCTCCCCCAACCGTGGCACAGCAGACACAGGCGCTTGCTCACCGGAACAAAGGACGTAGTCTGCGCTGCGCGTCGTACAGCGCAACCGGTGGCCGTGCGCGCGTACCAGAATAGGTATCTGCGAACAACGGAACAAGCGATGCTTAAGACACTGGAGCTCTTCGTGAATGCGGACATGGCAGCGGCTCGTTTATACCTCGGAAACGAAGCTGCGCGTGACATGCTCTGAACACAACATTACAAGTAACTCTCCCTTTCAAGAGTGGGCGAGTTGCTGTGACGTAGTCTTGTGTTTTTTGAGCGCAACTCAGGCGCCGTGGGAACGAAAGAGCAGAAAGATAAACGTCAGGAAAGATGACAGACAGGAGGCACAAAGGTTCTAGGCAGGATTAACACTCGTCTTGGCTCCTTTTTGTCTTCTTTCTCAGCGTATGTCATCTTTACTTTTGCTTCACACTCGCCTTAAATTGCACTGACACAACAGAAAACTCCCCTTTTTACTTTGATAAGCTCCCGATATGCTTCTGCACAATTTTCACTCTCTTGTCAGAGGTTAAAGGACTTCACAATGAAAAACGTTTGGTGTCATATCAGTACCTTCTTACATTAAACCTCCACTGTCGAAGCGAAAACAACAAAAAACGTACAAGAAGAAAGTGCATGTGACGACGTCACCTCGTGTTTCCCGCACAAACATGACGCAATTAATTTTGACGGCGTCTACTATAGTGCGCACACATGCCTGTCTTAAAAAATGTATTACATTTTAACGCGACCGCGTTAAAGAGCTCGTTTCGCCGAAATTCTGGAGTCAACGTCGGTGTCGGCGTCGTTCGTTGTGAGCGAAAAATCATCATCTTGTCCGTGACCGCAAAACCGAGAAAGATGCAAATAAAATAAATAATAAAAATTTACGGGTCCGAGTGTGGATCGAACCCGGGCCGTCTGCGTGGAAAGCAGGTGTTCTACCACACAGCCACGCGTATGCTTGAAGAAAATACAGCGAAAATGATGGTGGAAAATGATGGTGATGACGAGGGTTGAGGGTGAAGCATAGCATAGCAATGTATCGGACTACAGATAATAAATTCTCGATCACGGAATATTAGCGAACTCTATAAATCACAGTTCTTTGCATCCGGAATCAATATTACTCCTTGGGAAGGGGAGGTGAAGGTGAGGAGGTGATAAACGAGGAGGGGAACGCATCAAGCTCCGCTCTTTTCAGTCTTCGCACCGCTAGTGCATAGCTGCCCCTGTTTTATCATAATTTAGCCCTTCTGTGTGTATATAGCATTGATCGTTCATTTGCGGAGGCGCGGTGAAGGCATTAAACGTCCCGGCGTCTTTCGTGGGATCAAACAAAGACTGACGCTCTTCCAGCCCTCGGAGGAATTGTGTCATAAATCAAAAGCTTTTAGGATACGGTGCCGTGATTATCAAAAAAACCGACACAATGTACCCACTGGAGAAGAAAAGGCACTGCGATACATTCCAGCGCTTCCACAGGACAAAGGCGATCATAAAGCACTTCTTTTTAGTATGTGTGTGTGTTTGCAGAGGTTATTCATCGTGACACTTCCCCAGATCGATCGCCGACTGTGGTCAGGGTGACACGGCGAAGTGCTTAATCGATGATCATAAAGGAACGCAAGGTTTCCTTTTACGATGATCTGATAGAAGTAGCTGCCTTTCCGGGAACTTCCTGTGCGGAAGGTACGAGTCCTGCTTACGAGTCCGAGAGGATGATGTGATGACATTATACTAAAGCATAAGAACTTCAGACGATAATTTGATCATAGTGTACTAAAGCATAATGCAGAGCAGAAACACACCGCAGTGCCCGCAGCACCATGACATCGCACATTCATTTGCACGAATTGTGACACCTACCTGCGCTGTACTGTTGTATAGGACATTCGTATAACTTAATATTAGCTCATTATGTAATAGAGCATGGCGCATTAGGGCACTCCAGAGGACGGTATCTGGTATGAACGTCTTACACACTCATTTATAATACATGTTAGGACGACAGCCCATGCGTGAGCACAACCAAGTGAAATGAAATTCGTAACTAGAGTTGTTTGTATTGTGCATTTATATAACTGTCATAATACATCGCCTGCTGCCAAGTTACAATATTCACTTAGCAAATTTTACGCTAGGAACTTCTCGCATGTGAAATTAGCATTCTCTTTTCTGGCATCGCTTATGTAATTTGCGCCTTCCGCGTCACAGGCGGTAACACATACTTCATTCATTCGGTCGTCTAATGCAAATATGTATTCGGTATTTTATTTGCAGTATATTAGTACGATGCTTCATGGTCCATGCCTATTTATTCACTGCGTTACAGCACTCATTCAAACTTGATCCGAAACGGCCTGGAGTCTTTTTTATTGTTGCTATGATTTCTATATCACCGCCATGCTTTTCCTGTCATGTTTATTTTTATAGTAGTCATTTTAATTAACGTATGCGGCCGGTATAACCAGTAATTTGAGCGGGCACTTTTTACGTGGCCGCATAGCATTATCAGCGCAGCGGACGAGCCCTCGAAGCGATAGCCACATAGATTGTGTTGAACTTGAATTTTCATTTATTCCGCAACAGAAAAAAAAAATGTTACAATGAGGACAGGTAAAAGCTGTGACAACACCGTGAGGCATCCTGACCCTCTAGTGCACAGAGTAGCATGAAAGTGTGCGGAGAATAACCTACTAGGAGAAATGTGTCTGCGTTTGTGTGAACGATGGGAACTTCGTTACGAAAGAAGAGATTATACGCGTAAAACAACCATAACGAAAACAAGTGATATACCTAAGACACACACTGCATCTAACAGGAAAAACCTAAGATCATCTAACGTACGTTTACATAGCATGTGGAAAAAGTGAAAAAGAAATAATATTCTAATAAATTAAGGGTGGTCGTACAACAATAATTCACCCATAAAGTGCCAGAGAAAATAAATATGTTGGCCGGCATTAGGGCATGCAGAACACTTTTGCTTCACAAGCGCAGTCTGATTAGACAAAGACAGAGACTGGCCTTTTTGGCATTACACGATCACACTTCCTACCACGCGAACAATACAAGATACAGTGGGTAAACAATTAACCCACGCGCATATTCGATCCGTTGATAACAACCGCATTGTCTGCACATTATATGAATACTTCCACGCTACACGCTATATATCGGTGGCGTCGCATCAATTATGGACTGCGTGAATTTTCTTAAGTGCGTTAATGCCGTGGAAAACGCG
The DNA here is from genome assembly GCA_030522465.1 of Rhipicephalus appendiculatus. Classification (NCBI taxonomy): domain Eukaryota; kingdom Metazoa; phylum Arthropoda; class Arachnida; order Ixodida; family Ixodidae; genus Rhipicephalus; species Rhipicephalus appendiculatus. Next base: position 28,670 of record JALIZH010028059.1, read on the forward strand.
CCCCTCTAAACACTAACGCAATGTTCAAATCACGATAACGCAGTCATTGCACTGTTGTACTTCTTTGCCGGTTCCTAAATCTACCGAAATGCCGCTGTTATTGTAATATTGCTCTCGCCGAAACCGAGCTTCTTTAATCAAAATATTACCTGTAATTGTACTTACATGGTTAGCAAGATAGATGGTGGAATATTTCTATGTAGTGTTTCTACTAGGTCCAAGTTTCGACGGGGGCATTCGCAGTAGTCTTTTTATTAGAACGCCCACTCCCGAATTTCACGTTTTCAAAATGCCGAAGCTACGTTTAAGCAGTGCGTCAGCATGTAATTTTATTTTTTAGTTTAAAAATGCCTTACAACCCTCAAATGATGCATTGTGTAAGAGGAGAGGGGGCTGTAGTAAACTGAGCTATACTTTGAAAGAACTGGTCGCTCTATCCTTCACGTAGTTTTTTTTTTTTTTTTTTTTTTTTGCGCACTGAAGCTATGCACTGGCATGCGGAACTATGAATCGTGTTTACAAAAGGGCTTGAGAACTGCTGTTGAAGCACTTCAATCACAATTAAAAAGCGCTTCTGCGAGTGACGCACAAAACACGGCGCAGCCACGTATCATAGAAGCAGCCCATGCTAAAATGAACGCTTGTCTTAAGCTACACTCAAATTCATGAGCCTTCAGTCACTGTCCTCAAACATGCCTGCTGTTGCTGTTACACTGTATCCGCACCAGAATGGACAGCCACGTGACAATGCATCTAAACAAGCGTAGTATACTAATGTGTTCGGAGCTTCAAATCAATATATAGTGATAGAAATCTTTCAGGCTGCACTACATGGCACCTCAGTATAAACACATTAGTTAGACATATTAGTGACTGTAGTAAGGTTTAAGGCTGATGCGCAGCGCCCTGGTTTCGTTGCCTCTCGCTCGCGCATAGTTATAAC
>JALIZH010028060.1:0-23059 GCA_030522465.1 Rhipicephalus appendiculatus
ATGCGGTGTTTTTCTTCTTTTTTTCTTCCCTACGTGCCCGGTTTCCGTTGCCTATATGGCATGTAGGGAAGGGTGTTTCAGCTCCACAAACGTTGTAGTCTATTTGTTGGGCTAATTGTTGCCTTCTTCATTTTTAATGGACCGGTTTATAGTAGTGGAATTTACCCAGTTTTTGTGGCACATACCCGTTTTAGGTGCGAAGCATCTTACGTACGGGTTAGGCTTTTCGGTTTCCCCTGATCTACGCCGGTGCTACTTCATGTAGTTCCTCCCCATCACCCTGTATCCTAGTGTCCCCTTCCCTTTAACCACAAACAAATAAAGTTGTTCATTCATTCATTCATTCATTCATTCATTCATTCATTCATTCGGTTTCTCCTGTCGTCATTGTGTGTCATGTAATCATGGTCCATCATAAAAGCGGGTATGCGCCCCAATGGTCAAATCTCACTACTCGCAACCAGTCCACTGAAAACACGCAGCACAGTCAGAGCGAAAGCTGGGAGAGTGGCTTTTCCAGAGCCCGTCGTAAACCCTCTTGGGACAAATAATACAAGTACACATACAAGGCATCCACCACTCCATAAATCATCGTAACTTTCACCACGTAGGGAAGTATCTACTATGCCATTATTCGTCATTCTGCGGAGAAGCGTGGTATCCGCTAAACATCTGTAAGGCATTATGTGCGCTTTGTTTGTGCTGTGGCTGATGACAATAAAGAATTATGGGTTAGCCTTTTGTAATGTGTTGAAAGCAATCAACGACCTACTCGTTGCGCATTTCGGGTTGTGTGACGCCTGGTTGTTATTTTAATCTACTACGACGCAATATTACATATGGTAACATGATTGCTTGCCCGACATGACACTTGCAGAGGGCGTTATTGCGAAGGAGTTTCAAGCACCAGCGTTGCTCTGTGGTAGATTACTCGGATGCCACGCAGAGGGCCCGAGTTGAAATCCCATCCGTTCCTAGAAATTGTTTTCTCACTTCACTTTTCTTATTTTGCGCGAGAGCTCTTACGGACACCGGTGGCAGCGGCGCCGGTAGCGGGTCACTACGGCGCCAAAATTGGCTGTTGTTGTGCTCTCATAACAGCTTTAGCGATAACGTATATGAGGGCTCAAGCATCATCACTGTCACTAGACCCATGGCCGAGAGCACAGAATGGCGAGTTAAGTGGTAGGTGGAAGCAAGTAATGCGCACCACCGGTGGTATCTATCGCCCAGGTTGACACCATCGCTTAATCTTGAAAACGAGGTTAAGGGCATGAAACTTTACTTGTTATTAGAGCTGTCCATGCTTTGTTGATGATGATAGTCAATAAGAGTGGCCGACGTTCCTAGAAATAGTTTTGTCGTTTCGGTTTTCTTTTATTTCGCCCTATAGTGCTTACGGACAACGGTGGCGGCGGCGGTGGCGGGCAACTACCCCGCTACCACTGCTGTTTTGATCTGATAAAGTTTTCCCTGTAAAAACGAAGAGGAAGGTTAGCGCAACAAAAAGTCGATGACTTTAGTGGAGAAGAAACATCCTTCCTTACATGCCCTAGGTAACTGAAACCGGGCATGTAGGGAAGAAGAAGAAGCACCTTAGGGTGAGATGCATTCCGAAGCAGTTTTCCGACTACGTTAATGGAGCGGAAACACACTTCTCTACATTTCCGGTTTGAGGTTTGGCACCACTAGTGCATCATCAAAGAAATCTCTCTCAAAACACTTCATGCTTCGTGCCTCCCCATGTTTCCCGTTAGTGGAATTGAAACACCCATGCCTACATGCATCGCCCCTGTGCAGTCCTTATTGCGATAGCAATTATATGGACACTCTCGGCTGGTTTTCGCCGTCGGCGTCACCGTTGCCGTCATGTCCCATATATAATGTTACGGGGAGCTTATTTAATTAATCAAAGCGCAGGGTGGACAAGATGGCACCAATCCAGCAACAACCAAAAACCGTCGTCGTCTTTCTCCTCTTTCATGCAGCCACGCTGCGGCGGCTGTTCTGTATCAACCCCCCGGCGGTAGAAGCACCGTCTCGGTGCTTAGTCTACACAGACGTGTGGCCGAAGGCGGGTGATAAGGCTTGAGTCGAGCTATGAGAACGATGTCGGTCGAAGGTGACAATGACGTTGTTGGATCAGTTGGAACGATCTCATAAGTAACATCAGTCACCTGGCGAACGACACGGTATGGTCCAGTGTAGCGTGAGAGCAGTTTCTCCGAAAGCCCCACACGCCGAGTGGGTGCCCAGAGAAGCACAAGGGAACCCGGGGAAAAGTGCACGTTTTTATGATGAGAATCATAAAGCCGTTTTTGGTGCTCCTGCGAGGCCTGTAGACGGTTTCGGGTGAGTTAGCGCGCGTGGTCGGCTCGGGCGATGGCTTCGCCGGCATATTCAGTGGACGAGGGCAGCAAGGTGTCAAATGGTAGCGTGGGTTCTCGACCGTATAGGAGATAGAATGGCGAATAGCCGGCAGTGTCATGACGCGAGGAATTGTAGGCGAACGTCACATATGGCAAATGAATGTCCCAGTCCTGGTGGTCAGCCGCTACGTATTTAGAGAGCGTGTCGGTTATGGTTCTGTTGAGGCGCTCCGTGAGACCGTTTGTTTGTGGATGGTACGAAGTTGCAAACTTGTGCTTGGTAGAGCAAGAGCACAGGATTTCTTCAACGACAGCGGAGAGGAAGGTGCAGCCGCGGTCAGTGAGGAGTTGGCGTGGAGCTCCGCGTACCAAAATAATGTCGTATACCAGAAAGTCCGCAACATCGGTAGCGCAACTTGTCGGAAGTGCTCGTGTGATAGCGTACCGTGTCGCATAGTCGGTGGCAACAGCAATCCATTTATTGCCCGAGCTGGAGAGCGGGAACGGGCCAAGCAGGTCTAGACCAACTCGAAAAAAGGGTTCAATGGGAACGTCGATTGGCTGCAGGTATCCCGCGGGTAAGGAGGATGGCTTTTTGCGGCGCTGGCAGGGCTCACACGCGGCGACATAGCGTCGAACAGAACGGGCAAGACCAGGCCAAAAAAAAACGACGACGTACACGGTCGTATGTGAGGGAAACGCCCAAGCGGCCCGCCAAAGGAGCGTCATGAAGTTGGTGGAGAACAGTAGAACGCAGGTGTGCTGGTATGACGGGGAGTAAGTCAGAGCCTTAAGGATCGAGGTTACGGTGGTAGAGGGTCCCGTCTTTGACAAGGAACATTTGCAGAGACGCGTCGTGAGGCGTTGATTCAAGTTGGTCAATGATGGCTCGTAAGGAGGCATCCCGACGTTGCTCGTCGCCAATATTGTGTAGCTGCGACACAGAAAGGACGTCTGCGATGGTGTCAGTATCGGCTGCTTCTTCCACAGGGTAGCGGGATAAACAATCCGCATCTTGATGCATTCGCCCTGTTTTATACACTACTGTGAACGTGTATTCTTGCAGACGTAGGGCCCACCGAGCGAGTCGTTCTGTGGGATCCTTGAGTGAGGCTAGCCAGCAGAGCGCGTGGTGATCGGTGACGACACGGAATGGGCGCCCGTATAAGTAGGGACGAAACTTGGCGACTGCCCACACAAGAGCGAGACACTCACGCTCCGTGATCGAATAGTTACGCTCGGCGGCAGATAGCAGTCGGCTTGCATAGGCTATAACACGGTCATGTCCGTGTTGGTGTTGCAATAATATTGCTCCTATGCCGTGCCCACTGGCGTCGGTACGAACCTCAGTTGAAGCTGATGGATCGAAGTGTGCTAAGATTGGCGGCGTTGTAAGTAGGCTCGTAAGTTGGGAAAAAGATAAGGCTTGGTCAGGGCCCCAGTAAAACGGGGCTTCTTTCTTCATGAGGTCTGTGAATGGGCGTGCAATTGTGGCGAAGTCCTTAACAAAGCGTCGGAAATAGGACCACAGCCCCAGAAAACTGCGAACATCCTTTGTGGACTTCGGCACGGGAAAGTTCGTGACAGCCCGAATTTTCTCTGGATCTGGACGCACGCCTGTGGCATCGACGAGGTGTTCAAGTACAATGATTTGACGACGAGCGAAGTGGCATCTGGACGAGTTCAATTGAAGGCCGGCTCTACGGAAAACGTCAAGAATTGCCGATAAACGATCGAGATGTGAGTCGAATGTGGGCGAAAAAACAATGACGTCGTCTAGATAACACAAGCAGGTGGACCACTTTAACCCTTGGAGCAATGAGTCCATCATTCTTTCGAATGTGGCCGGCGCATTACAGAGACCGAAGGGCATCACCTTGAACTGATAAAGGCCGTCAGGAGTGACGAATGCGGTCTTCTCGCGGTCCATCTCATCCGACAGTCATCTGCCAGTAGCCGGATCGAAGGTCGATAGTTGAAAAATAAGTAGCACCGTAGGGGCAGTCCAGGGCGTCGTCGATGCGGGGCAAAGGGTAAACATCTTTTTTTGTAATTTTGTTGAGGTGCCGATAGTCTACAAAAAACGCCATGTTCTATCCTTCTTTTTGACCAGGACGACGGGAGAAGCCCAGGAGCTGCACGAGAGCTCGATAATGTCTTTCACAAGCATCTTCTCGACTTCCTGTTGGATTACTGTACGCTCCAGCGCGGAAACACGGTATGGACGTCGGTGAATGGGACTCGCGTCGCCAGTATTGATGCGATGGGTAACGACTGTCGTTTGGCTTAAGGACGTACTGGCAAAGTCAAATATGTCACGGTAGCACTCAAGAACGTGGAAGAGGGCTTCAGCTTGATCAGACGTGAGGTCCGATGACACCATCCGTTCGATGTCGACGTCCGAGGAACGTGGTGGAGTTGAACCACAGGTGGAGCTGCAGCAATCATCCACTCTGAAGGGCTCGACATGGTGGTCGTCAAGAGCGGTAATTTGGGCCAGGGAAATACCCTGAGGGAGAACTTGGGCAGTGATTGCGAAATTTACAAGAGGAAGGCAGGTGCGGTTTCCAGTAATTGTTAGAATCGTGTGCGGAACAGCGACACTATGCGTAAGCATCACGGCAGGAATCGGTGCGACCACGTAATCGCCGTCAGGTACAGGTGGCGTGGAGGATAAGTCGACGTTTGTAACAGAGTTAGGCGGGAGGCGTATGAAATCGATGCAGCAGAGACGGCTTTGAGGTGGGTCGGTCGGATCGGAAAGGAGAGGCAAATCAAGGTGAAGAGAACCGGCTGAGCCGTCTATAAGGGCAGAGTGAGCAGATAGAAAATCCATGCCAAGAATGAGGTCATGGGGGCAATTTTCGATAACGGCGAAAAGAACAGCAGTGCTTCTATCTCCAATAGTCACACGGGCAGAGCACATGCCAATAATAGCGGCAGTTCCCCCCGTCGGCGACTCGTACGGCTTGGTTTAGAGCGGGCGTGACAACTTTCTTCAGTCGTCGGCGAAGAACAGCACTCATAATGGATACATGCGCCCCGGTATCGATCAACGCGTTCACAGGAACATTGTCTACAGTAACGTCCAAAAGATTCCGGGTTGTCGGTAATATCAAACGAGGATTTCTTGCAACGGTCGTCAATACAGCTCCACCTCCAGAAGCTGCACTGCCTAGTTTTCCGGTCGGAGGTGCTGCGCATAGTTCGGAGAGGCAGTACGGCGTCGTGGGGGCGAAAGAGATTGACGGCGAGCAGGGGACGGAGACCGGTCGTTGCGAGGTCTGGTCAGAGGTGTGGCAGGAGCAGAGAATGTGGGCGGCGTAGATGAAGCAACTGCTGAGGACGACTGGTGGACAGTAGTGGCCTGGTGGTGAGACCCATAGTGTGCCGGTTGAGCCCAGTGGTTGCGACAGTAGCGAGCGATGTGACCGACGCGTCGGCAGTTTAAGCATATGGGCTTGTCGTCAAGGGTACGCCGTTCGGACATATTGCGCTGTCGAGAATAGTTGGAAGTACCGTAGTTGGAAGCAAGGCGAGGGGCGGAGAGGCGACGATAAAAAAGGCTCAGCAGAGTAGACGGGTGGAACAGGATGTAGGCCGACGTTCGATAATTCTTGACGAACGACGGCCTGTATCACGGAGATCGTAGTCGGGGAAGGGTCAGGCGTCGGGAATGGAGTGGCCACTGGTTGTGCGGCCTCAACCTCCCGACGAATGATGCGGGTGAGGTCGTCACATCGAGGAACCTGGCGGAAGGCGTCATCACAAGAGGAAGTAGCCGCTGTGTTCGGAAGGTGCGTGATGCTCTGGGTGACGCGGCGGGCTTTAGCCTGTTCTAGACGGCGGCATTCTGTCAGGATTGTGTCGATGCTCGTGACATTATTAAAGACCAGCAGGTTGAAGGCGTCATCGGCAATCCCTTTGAGGACGTGGTTAACCTTCTCCTCTTCCGACATGCTATATATATATATATATATATATATATATATATATATATATATATATATACACAAGTCACAAAGAAAAATAATTCAAAAAAAATGTTTCCGGCGCGTGGCATCGAACGAGGGACCTCTCGCTCTGCATTGCGCGGCACTAACCGCTGAGCCACGAAAGCGCACGTCCTTCTACGTTCAAACGGCCAGCTATTTATATAGAGCGTGTTTTCAGCTTTACCTGCGAGATGGCGCAAAGGGCGCGCTCGGCGTTGCTTTAGCTCGGCGCCCCACTCGTCACGACGCGCGCTCTCAGGCGCTCATTTCCCGCGCGTACTTTGTATTGAAGTCGTCAGGGACGAGCGAGAAGGCAGGAGGCTGAGTTTGTGGACACACGTATATTCGAAACCCGTTCTAGCGCAGGAGCCCAACCACGCGCCACGCGCACCTCGAGCACACGCTGTCACGAGCTTCGCCTGGCTTTTCCTGTTTTAGATGCTGCCAGGTTACAGCTCGACGCAGACCTTACACTACAAAAGGCTCTCGATTCTGTCCTCCAGATCGAGACTGTCCGTCAGCAACAAGCGGAGCTTCACCAGGAGGTACCATCTGAGAACAAAGTTGCATCCGGTGCACAAACCAATCGGGGTGCCTCAATGCAAGGGAAAAGCGGCAGTTATCCACGCGGGGCAAGCAAGCCACCTTCACCTTCTGGTAAAAGCAGCGCGCAGAAACCGTGCCGGTGGTGTGGTCAAGAGCGGCACTCTCGTACTCTCTGCCCAGCATGCTCGGAAGTCTGCAGGAATTGCTGGAAGAAAGGTCACTATGCCTCCGTATGCATGTCGCGACGCCTCGATTGTGTCGAAACCGAGCACGCAACTTTAGAATCAGGATTCCTTGGAGCAGTCAAGACGACGGATGCTGGAAACTGGGAAGCAACAGTGTTGGTTCAAGGCCAGCCAGTAAACTTCAAAATTGACCCTGGCGCCGACGAAACCGTCCTCCCGACGCAGGTATTCAAGACGCTGAAGGACAGACCACTTCTCTCAGCTCCTCCTCGTCAGCTGTATAGTCCAGATGGAAAGCTTCTTCCAGCCGCAGGAGTGGCACAACTCGACCTCATCTACCGCGACCGCGGCACTACTCAAGATATCTACGTCCTAGACCAGATCTGCACTCCGTTGCTAGGCAAGCCAGCCATCAAAAAGCTACAGATGCTGACATTTGTAAACGCCGTTGCCGACAAAGTGAACCCTAAAGATGAATTTCCAGTGGTTTTCCAAGGACTCAGCAAGCTGCTCAAAGAACACAAGATTCAGCTTCAACCAGGAGCAAAACCTTTCGCACTCAGTTCCCTGATTCGCATCCCAATTCCGCTGTACGAGAAAACAAAGCGGGAACTTCAAAGGATGCAGAAACTTGGTGTCATATCTCCTGTGGATGAGCCGACCGAGTGGTGTGCACCAATGGTAGTCGTCCCAAAGCCCTCCGGAGGCGTGAGAATTTGCGTCGACTTCACAGAGCCGAACCGCCACCTTCTTAGAGAATGGCATCCTATTCCTTCCGTAGAGCATACTCTCGGATTTCTTCATGGAGCTAAGGTGTTCTCCAAACTCGATGCGAACTACGGGTTTTGGCAAGTTCCACTTCGTGAAGAATCGAAGAAACTCACTTTTATCTCACCTTTTGGGCGCTTCTACTTCAACCGATTACCATTTGGCATTGCGTCAGCTCCTGAACACTTCCAGAAGCAGATGGCGTACATTTTACAAGGCATCAGTCGAGTTGTCTGTCACATGGACGACATCCTCATGTGTGGTTCCAAAAGCCATGAGCACAACGAGACACTTCGAAACGTGCTGCAGGCACTCGCAAAGGCTGGCGTGACACTGAACGACAGCAAGTGCGTGTTTAATGTTCAACGCCTTACATTCCTTGGACACTGGCTCGATGAAGATGGAATACGACCCGACGAAAAGAAGGTTGAAGCCATACAGAAAATGGAGAGTCTCCAAAACAGGACCGAGCTGCAGAGAGTTCTCGGAATGGTAACATACCTCGCAAGGTTCATTCCCAATCTCTCTGACATGTTGCAGCCAGTCACACTCCTGTTGTCAAAGAAGTAAGAATTTGCTTGGGGTGATCCACAAGAACAGGCATTCAACAGATGGAAGTCGGTGCTCTCATCTCGTCCTGTCCTTGGAGTCTACGATCCATCAAAAGAAACAGTCGTCACCACCGACGCATCCTCCTTCAGACTGGGAGCATTAATCCAGCAGAAGCAAACGAATGGCAAGTTTTCTGTCATCACTTATGCTTCAAGAATACTCTCAGAAACAGAGAAGCGTTACGCTCAGATCGAAAAAGAGGCTTTTGCTTTAGTCTGGGCATGCGATAAATACAGTGATTACCTTGTTGGCAAGCTGTTCAAGCTGGAGACGGATCACAAGCCATTGGTCCCGTCTTGACTTCGAAGAGCCTTGACAACTTGACGCCCAGATTACAGAGGCTAAAGATGAGAATGATGTGATATCAATATGAGGTTGCATACGTTCCAGGCAAAGAACTAGCCGCAGACACACTTTCGAGAGCGCCTCTGCGAGAACCAGGAGACAGCGACCTAGACAAAAGCGTGGAAGCTTTCCTGTGCTATTTGACAACCTCTCTACCCATAAAGCAACATTGTCTTCAATGGTTACAGACATCTCAACGAGCAGACCCTATCTGCACACAACTTCGTCTGCTGTGCGAGAAAGAATGGCCCTCCAGGAGAGACTTAGGACATGACCTAAAGCCACTCTACGACCATCGACACCAACTCACCGTGGAGAGTGATACACTCCTCTATGCTTCGCGAGTTGTCGTTCCTGACTCTTGCCGAAAAGAAGTCCTACGACTTTTGCATGAAAGACATTTTGGCATAACGAAGACACTTGCTCGAGCCAGAGACTGTGTCTGGTGGCCCACCATAGGATCTCACGTCTCATCCCTGGTGAAGCGGTGTCAGCAATGCATCGAAACCAGAGTCAACAGGAAAATGCCACTAATGAGCTCCGAATTTCCTGAAAGACCTTGGCAACGCATTGCAATGGACTTGTTTCACTTCAAGAACCAGTGGTGGTTAATAGCTACTGATTATTACTCAAGATACCCCGAACTGGTTCGGCTGGAGAAGCTCACTTCCACAGCTGTCGTCGACCACTGCAAGTCATTTTTCGCACGCGACGGGATTCCCGAAGAAGTGGTTTCCGACAATGGGCCACAGTTTTCGTCGACTGAGTTTTCACTCTTCGCCCAAGACTACTGATTCAAGCACATTACGTGTAGCCCTCACTATCCTCAAAGTAATGGACTTGCTGAGGCTGCAGTAAAGATAATCAAGACGTCCATGACGAAGACTGAGGACCCTTACCTGACTGTTCTAGCTTACAGGTCGACTCCTTTGAAGAATGGGTATAGCCCTGCTGAACTACTAATGGGTCGTCGGTTCAGATCCAGGCTTCCTCTTTGTTCCACCAAGCTTAAACCCCAATTGCCAGATGAAGACAGTCTTCGGAATTTTGAGGAAGCATACCGAAAACGTCAAAGGAAAGACTTCGACAGACGTCACGGAGTCCGCGACCTGCCGGAACTTCTTTATGGAGATGCCGTGTGGATGACAGATACGAAGAGCAAAGGGACAGTCCAAGCCTCAGCTGATAAGCCTAGATCTTATTGGGCCAACACCGACACTGGTACTGTACGCAGAAACCGGACGCAGCTAGTGCCATATTCTCGAGGTCCTGACGACGCAGAAGACGCCAGTACCAGTTGTGGTGGACCTCAAGGTCCGCCGGCTACCAGACTGTCATGTAGGACAAGAGACGGCACGTCCGAAAAGGAACACTCTTTAATGGAGAGAGAGAGAGAGATTCGAGAAAGAAGAAAATATTTTCTGCCTCCCGTCGTGGGGGCACGGCTCAGCTCATTTAGGGATAGGGAAGGGGGAAGTAAAGATGATAGAGAGAATGAGAGAAGATAGCGAGAAGGAATGAGTAGATGACAAGAGGGTGTCTTGTCAGTCCAGGCAGGGAGGACGAAGCCAAGGCGTTCGTCTATATGGCGTCGAGGTCCGCAGGAACCGCAAACTTGAGAAAGGCTCGCAGGGCTGCTATCCTGGACCGTGCGGGAAAGAGGAAGTCCTCGACAGTTGCCGCAGGGAGACCGAGCAGGCGGTAGTGGCGCACCATCTCGCATCGCTCACCGGCCAGGGCAGGGCAGGAGGAGATGATGTGCTCCAGCCTTTCTGCGGCACCACATCTGCGGCACGCAGGGGATGAAGAGCGACCCTTGGCGTACATACGCGCAGCAGGCCAGGCACTGCCGGTCCGCAGGCGAAGCAGCAGCCACCGCTCGCTTCTCTTCAGGCCAGTCTCCGGTAAGGGTGGCGGTGGATTACCGTTTGCCACGCGCCTGTCAGGGTGAGCCGTTGGAAGCAGCTGCCGTAATCGTTGTCGGGAGTAGTCCGAGAGGGCTACCGCCTTGGTGACTGGGGTGTCGCCGTGGTGAGCTGCCTTTGCGGCGGCGTCGGCCTCCTCGTTCCCAGTGATCCCAATGTGGGAGGGAAGCCAGTGGAGGGACAGGCGCACACCGCTAGCTCTGATGGCGGTTAGCTTGGTGTGGAGCAGCTCCACGGTGAGCCCAGCTTGGAATGGTTGCAGCAGCGCTTGCAGTGCTGGCCGGGAGTCGCAGAGGATCGCTACGGGCTGCTGGGGTGTTGTAGCAGCGAGGTAGTCGGCTGCCAAGTGAAGACCAGCCGGTTCAGCTGCAGTGGAGCTGGCGTGAAAGGGAAGGCGGCACTGGATGGTGGTCCCAGTCGTTGGTATCACACAGGCAGCCGCGGCCGAGCGGGGGCTGTCCCGGACAGACCCGTCCGTAAACATCAGAAGGTGGCCCCGCAGGCTGTCGTGGATTTTCACCACGGCTGACTGGTGGAGCGCGCACGCCGGAGACCACCTTTTGCTCAGGTTGTCCAGCTCCAATTGCACGTCCAGAGGCTGCTGGTGCGGTGGAGGGGGGTGGATAGGGCAAGGAGCCTGGGGCACCAGTTCATCGTAGAGGGCGCAGATTTGTCCCATCCGCGAAGCTGGTCGGCTCCGCAGTCTCCGAAGTAGGGCAGCGCCCCCCAGGGGCCCTGTGGAGACGGTCCACATGATGCAGCGCCTGTCTCGGCATAAGAAGCAGGGTTGCCAGATCTGGCTACTTTACGCCAGATTGGCTACTTTTAAAAGGCCGCGGCGACAAAAAATTGACGTTGGCTACTTGGCTACTTTTTGGCTATTGTTCTCGCACAGGCATCAACAGCTAATATAGGCTAATATAGGCGAAATCAGGGCTCATCGTCTGACGTGTGGCCACCACCTCAACGCAATGTTAACGTCGCAACGCCAAAGGAAGAGGCGACGAATGCGAAGAGCCCTGCCGGTCTTGTTTTTCACTAACTCTGGCTGCAGACTGCAGAGCGCGTCATCTGTTTTGGGGCCGAACGCGATGAACGCTTTGAAAACCTTGCCAAAAGTCGTATTTGGTCGCCCCGAGCACCGCATTAAGGAGCAAGTACGGCACTTTCGTCCAGTTGAGGATGTGAGTACATGCCAGCAATAAAATTCTGGATCAATATATACACCTACTGGGATGCTTCAAGTGCTAGTTCTATGCAAGACACTGCAAACGGCGCAATAAAACTCCTTGTTCTCCCCATACCTAACGCAGAAGCAGAACGAGTGTTAGTCGCACGAACTTCTCATCCCGATCATCAGGATCAAATTTGGACTACGTCTGAGAGGTGTTACACGCTCTAAATTTACAGTGTCGCGGGGCATGCTGGCAAAAGTTAACTCTAATACGTACACTTGACTGTCGGTGCAGCATTAATGGCCAATTTTCGAATATGAATACCTCCTCCAGGAAGTCCCGTGGTCTTTTTTTTACTCTATTGTGATGTGATAAACATTCCTATGATGTATATTTTTGTATTTTTTTGTGTCAGAACATGGTGATGATTCAGCTAAACTGAAATCACGTTTGGCTACTTTTCTGGTTCCAAAATAAAATAACGGCTGGCATTTGGCTACTGTTTTGGCTACTTTGCTGAATTTTGTGGCTCTTTTTCTCTTCGAGGATCTGGCAACCCTGATAAGAAGCGACAGGGGCCACACCTGGGTCTCCGCCAGTGAAGCAGCCACGGGCGAGTGGCGGGGGAGTCCCAAGAAGTGCCGAACTGCCATGCGGTGTTGCCGCTCCAACAGCTCCTTGCGGTGTGGCTCCAGTTGCACCAGGGGCAGGGCATAAGTTTGCACCGCCGTTGCAACACCCTCGTAGAGCCGAAGGGCCATCCGTGGGGTGCATCCTTGGCCCCTGCTGAGCAGCTTGGCCACAGCATGTTGGACCCTGGTGGCCTTGAAGGCGGCGAGTTTAGCGGCGGGTATCCACGTAAGGCGGTGACCAATCCTTAGACCCAGGTAAGCCACTGCCTTGCTCCACGGTATTGGCCGGTCTCCCAGCACGAGCCTCCGGATGGCCCTCCGCGCAGCAGCTCTGGGGTGGACCAGCAGCGCCTCCGTCTTCGTGGGTGACACGACAAGCCCAATTGCCTTGAAGAATGAGGCCACAGAATCCAGGGAGCGTTGCAGGGAGCGCCTGATCGCCGTGAGGTTCCGCCTGGGTCCCCTAACCCACAGTGCCACATCGTCTGCGTACAACGAGCACTGCGTGAGGTAGCGCTTGTCAACCGGTAGTGTTTCTGGTAGACCCGCCAGCACCAGGTTGAACAAAAAAAATTACACCATCTCCCGCTAAAGGGAACCATGTGTAGATGTGAAGCAGCGGGCGCTAACGCTTACACTGGCGGCGGCGTTGACGCTGGCGCTCATCGCAGCGTTGCGCAGGAGAGAAAACTGGGGCGGCGTAAAGCAGGCAGTGATGGAGCAGTGTTTCCTACTGGAACATGCCAATCGCTACTAATGGGCAATGAGAGACAGAAGACTCCGACTGGACACAGAGACCCGCACTCCGCTTTTAGTTAACGCGCACGCTGCGAATTTTTATTGTTCAACAACGCACAGGAGAAATCTCCCACCGGCACCACGTTGGAGGTCAAGATCCATTGCCATATATACGGGGTGGCCAGTGAACGGTTGTGCAGCGCGAGCAGTCGGTTTTTAAATGCGAAGCATTTCTTAGCGAACTTCGGCGACTTTGAGCGTATCTATCTATCTATCTATCTATCTAGCCGCCTACGACTTTGTGCTCTCCTGGCCGTATCGTTAATGGGACTTATACCAAAATTGGTGTGGCATAACATGACTGTATGACAAACATGAATGGCTGGTCATATCATGAAAATCATGAATAACTTGTCATGAAAAGTATGATTTACACGCCATGGCCATAGTGCTCCTGAGGCCGTTTCCTTAACTTGATCTATCTAAAAATTGGTACGATGAGACATTTCTCGATAATCAACATAAACGACTTGTGGTAATATGAAAATCGTGACCTGCATGTCATGTACAACATGATTTACATGCCACGCTCATGGCGAGCTGACGGCCGCTTCGCTAGCTTGATATACACCAAATTTGGTATTGCGTGACGTGAGTGTATGACGAACATAAATACCAAGTGGGCATATGGAAATCATGACATGTCATGTGCAGCATGACTTGCATGCCACGCTCATGGCACGCTCGCGGCCATCTCTCTGGTTTGATATACACCAAATTTTGTATTGAGCGACGTGATCGTATGATGAGCATAAATGACAAGTGGTACTATGGAAATCATGACATGTCATGTGCAACATGACTTGCATGCTACGCTCATGACACTCTCGGGGCCGTTTCACTAGCTTGATATACACCAAATTTGGTATTGAACGACGTGACTGTATGACGAGCATAAATGACAAGTGGTAATATGGAAATCATGACATGTCATGTGTGCATGCCACGCTCATGACACTCTCGGGGCCGTTTCACTAGCTTGATATACACCAAATTGGGTATTGAGTGACGTGACTGTATGACGAGCACAAATGACAGGTGGTAATATGGAAATCAGGAAATGCCATGTGCAACATGACTTGCATGCCACGCTGATGTCATTCTCGTGGCCGTTTCGCTAGCTTGATATACGTCAAATCTTTAAGGCATACGCCTTAATTGTCTCATGCTCACGTCCGTCCGTCCCTCCCTCCAGGCGTGCCCTGGCACGGTGCCAGTTGGGCGCCGGGGCGCGCAAACGGACGCCGGTCGCGTCGGACTCTACAGTGCTCGCGCTTTGCTTACGTAGCGTGCTGTGCCCAGCGTCTCTAAATCATGCAAGGAGGGAGACGCGCGCATGACGTTCCATTCTGACCGACCCCGTCTCAGTGGGCACAGGCGTTGGAGGAACGCGCCTTGGAATTGACAAAGTGTCCGTCAATTTAAACGCTGGAACGCGGATGGCGTTCTGCACAATGCGCAAAGCGCGAGAATACGAACGCATGCCAAACGGAGGCAGATTGGTGTCGCGTCTGGCTGCGATTCGAGTTAAAAAATTAGGCGAACATAAGTGGCAGGTGGTAACACGAAAATCTTGGCATGCATGTCATCTACAATGCCACGCTCATGGTGCGCTTGCGTCCAGTACGCTAGCTTGGTATACACCAAAATTTGTATTGCGCGACGTGACTGCACGACGAACACAAATGACAGGCCCTAAATGTAACTAATGACATGCATATCACGTACAACATGATTAGCTCCTTGCTGGCTGCTTCGCATTACATCGATTCCCACAGTGCGTGGGATCTGCCGGTTTTTTTCAACCAAGAAACTCGCTAGCAGACGCTGCCTGCGTTGGCATCGCGAGGCGAGAGAGGGGGGAGCGTAGAAGAGGAGAGAGAGGAGGTGACACGCATGCGCAGTGGGAGTGTGAACGCCGTGGGCAGGGATGCGTAGAGGAGAGAGGGGGGAGCGTAGGAGAGGAGGAGAGGGGGGGACGCGCATGCGCAGTAGGAGTGTAGACGCCGCGGGCAGGGATGCCTAGAGGAGAGAGGGGGGGATGTAAGAGGGGAGAGAGGAGGGGAGGCGCATGCGCAGTGAGGGTGTGGTTGCCGCGGGGAGGGATGCCTAGAAGAGAGAGAGGGGGAGAGGAGGTTTTTTATTTTTATTTTTTTTAAAGGGTTTGCGCATGCGCAGTAAGGGTGGGCACGCGGCCCACCACCACCACCACCACCGGATTAAGCTTCGCCATAAGATGCTTCACATCTAATAACTTGAGTGCCCTGCGAATTGGTGGGATGGGCCTGGATCCCACCTGAGCTACGGCCTAGGGTTGCTCGCCCGTGGCGGCTTCCTCGGCTCTTTCTCAATTTTTTTTAAATCTTTCTTCTCTTTTTTTATATGTTTTTTGTACATTTTGCTTTCTATTTCTTTCTTTCTCCCTCTGTTTCTCTTTCTCGCGCTTTCTAGATTTCTCTTTATACAGTCGAACCCACTTATAACAATACTCAAGTGCCATGAAAATTTCATTGTTATAACCGATAATTGCCATAAACGGGTTGCAAGCAAAGAAAAAAATTACACCATCTCCCGCTAAAGGGAACCATGTGTAGATGTGAAGCAGCGGGCGCTAACGCTTACACTGGCGGTGGCGTTGACGCTGGCGCTATCGCAGCGTTGCGCAGGAGAGAAAACTGAGGAGGCGCAAAGCACGCAGTGATGGAGCGGTGTTTCCTACTGGAACATGCCAATCGCTGCTAATGGGCAATGAGAGACAGAAGACTCCGACTGGACACAGAGACCCGCAGTCGGCTTTTAGTTAACGCGCACGCTGCGAATTTTTATTGTTCAACAACGCACAGGAGAAATATCCTACCGGCACCACATTGGAGGTCAAGATCCATTGCCATATATACGGGATGGACAATGAACGGTTGTGCAGCGCGAGCAGTCGGTTTTTTCAACCAAGAAACTCCCTAGCAGACGCTGCCTGCGTCGGCGTCTCGAGGCGAGAGAGGGGGGGGTAGCGTAGGAGAGGAGAGAGAGGGGGGGGCGCGCATGCGCAGTGGGGGTGTGGACGCTGTGGGCAGGGATGCCTAGAGGAGAGAGATGGGAGCGTATTAGAGGAGAGAGAGGGGGGGACGCGCATGCGCAGTGGGAGCGCGGGGAGGGATGCCTAGAGGAGAGAGGGGGGGAGCGTAGGAGGGGAGAGAGGAGGGGAGGCGCATGCGCAGTGAGGGTGTGGTTGCCGCGGGGAGGGATGCCTAAGGAGAGAGAGGGGGAGAGGAGGTTTTTTTTATTTTTTATTTTTTTTTTGAAAGGTCTGCGCATGCGCAGTAAGGGGTGGTCACGCCGGCACACCACCACCACCACCACCACCACCACCACCGGATTAAGCTTCGCCATAAGATGCTTCACATCTAAAAGGGGCTCAGGACGGAACCCTGTGGGACGCCGGTTGTCTCTGGCCTTGGCTCGCTGATGGCGCGACGGTTGCGTCATGAACAGACGCAGCGACTCTGCAAAGTCGTCAGCGACCAACCGACAGCGCTTCACCGTCCGGGGTCCTGCTGCCAACGCCGCGGCAATCGCAAGGGACCTGGCGATCTCGGGAGCCCACTGCGTCACCGTGAGCACCGCAGTCTCTTCGGGTACTTCGGCCACACTTCCAACAGCCCTTCCCGGCGTTCTCGGCACAGTCGGTAGGCCTACGCCTTCTCCCGTGCCCACTGCGGATAGCGTCACCTCTGCCGCTGTGCCGCATTTGCCGTGCACTGACGTCCCCGAACCGCGGAACGTGCCTCTGCCGGTGGACTCAGAACTCGGGCCTGATGACATGGACACTACATCTACGCGAAAGCGCTCGCGTCCCAGCGAGTCGGGCAACGACGACGAGGGCGCCTCAAGCAAGCTGCAGGCAGTAGTGACCGAACATCTCACGGTTACGACACCTACCACACCGTCCAGTGACGCGGTTGCTGACGAGCACTCCGCTACTCACGACGCCGACGCTACCAATGAGACCTACTTTCAGCTCGTGCTCTCAAAGTCGCAGAAGCGTCGCCAGCGAACCGTGACATCTCCGCGACCTGATACGAGCGTCGACACTCCTCCTGGCACCACTACTGCGGCGCACCCATCCTTCACCCGCTATGTCCCTGCCTGTGCCACCCAGCTCTCTGCGACTCAACCTGCTGTTGTCGGGGCCATTGCTGCTTCTGACACCATACGCCCCTCTGCCTCCTCGCCTCCGGCTTGCGGCACTGTCCTTTTCAGACCGTTAAAACATCGGTGCTTCCTTTCACCGCACCTCCCGCCTTGCCATTGCACAAGCCCTCTCTGCTTTGCCCGGAGTCAAGAAGGTGCGAGTAAACACCAATAAGAACATCGTGGCAGCGGCGCATCTACGGCAGAATGGATGGATCGCCTCCTGGCCACGTCGGAGCTCGCGGGCATACCGGTGACTGCCCGCCCTCCTGCTGAGCGCTCTCAAAGCAGTGGTGTGGTGCAGGGCGTCGACGGCGACTTCACCGATGAGGCCCTCTTGGCTGCCATCACGTCCGAGGAGCCAGTGATCGCCGCTACGCGACAAGGCACATCACTGGTCCTGCGGTTCGCTTCCCCCCGTCCCTCCTGCCCGTGTGCACCTATTCCTAATGGCGTTTGAAGTCAGGCCATCCCGGCCTCGCCCACTTCAGTGCCTGCGGTGTGGACGTTATGGACACGTCACTGCAGCATGCGAGAGATCAGAGCGGTGCCTGCGATGCGGCGGCCACCATGGGAAGGACGTCAGCTGCACCAGCAAGGTCAAGTGTCTGCACTGCGGCAGGCCCCATTCAGCTGACTCAGCGGAGTGCCAGCTGTGGCAAAGAGAGCGGCGCCTGGCCACCATCAAGGCGTCAGCTCCCACCTACCTGCCTCATCGCGAGGCTCAGGCAGCCCTGCGGTCAAGCCCTATTAGGACGGGTGGTCCTCCACTCAACCAAGCCAAAGGCAAGAGCTACGCTGCGGTGGTGGGAGCTCCATCCAAGGTGGTCGCGATCTCGACCCATCCGCGCCAGCCAGGCGCAGAGCAGCGGAGGCCGCCTTCTGGTCCAAAGAAACAGGGCTCTGTCATGCCTCGCCCACCCACGAAAGCAACCCCCGAGTCTCATCTGGACCAGGAGAACACCGACCTGAGGCTCCTTCTGAGGGCGGTTGCGGACCTGCTGCCTCCTGAGAACCAGCTGCGCTCTATCTGCCTCCAGGCCGGTGGCGTGCCCCCTCCTAACAGCCATCATGGCTGACCCTCATCTGCAAACAGCTGGGAACCGTCGCCGCCGCCGCCCGTGTGTGCTCCAGTGGAACGCTAACTCGTTGCGGCGGCGGCAGGCAAACCTCTCCTTACACCTCTTGCGGAGCGAGTATGATGTGCTTGCTTTGCAGGAGGTGTACGTGTCAGCGACCGACCTGCGACTCCCCGGCTACATCGGCTACCAGAGTGCCAGGTCCTGTATTCTGGACTCGTGCCAAGCCGCGCCGTGCATGGTGAGCGCACATCCCCAGGGACGACCACGTTGTGCAGTGTACGTGCGACGCGAACTACCGCACGCGCACATTAACGTGGCCGATGTCACTGGCGGCGCCCTGGAGTGTTGCGCCGTGATGGTGCGGCTCCGTGGTGTGGATACGACAGTGGCCTCTGTGTACGTGCGCCCTGGACAGCGGTGGTCTGCCACCGAGCTGCTAAAGCTGACGGCACGGCTTGGGTGCGACTTCCTCTTATGCGGTGACATGAACGCTCATCACACCATGTGGGGGGAGTCGCACCTGCTCGTCTCGAGGAAGGGATCTGGCGGACGTGATCCATCAACTGGGCTTGCAAGTCCTGAACACCGGTTCCTTCACCTTCGTCCGCAGAACAGGCCGACCGTCGTGCACAGCCATCGACATCAGTCTCTTTAATGGAACATGAAGAAGAAGATATATGGATTCGTGCCCTCGAGCGAGCGCAGCTCGTGAGGAGCACTGGCGATGATGATGAAAGACGTCTGCTAGGCTGACGAAGAGGAAGTTCAAACATCTTCCCGCGCCCAGCAGATGCCGTCACTCGTCTTCCACATGTAGGGTAACTGTCACATGGGTGTAACAGCTGGATAGGTCGGTTGACTTTTGATCCGCCCAGCAGATGAAGAGAACCGGAGCAGACCCCTTACACAAGTTCGTCCGCCCCAGTCGAGGTAAAGCTGCAGATGAACTTAACCTGGGTCAGCGCATGAATAGGCCTTGTTTTTTGAAGGCACGCCTGGTTTTCGATGAAGGGTCCCAGTTTGAGACGTATGCCGTCGCATTCAGCCTCTTGAAGCTCGAAAGCTCATGCGTTGACGTCGGCTCTCTTTTCCGCTTTTCATTGCTCTGATCCAGTATACTGTGTCTCGTAGAAAGAGCATAGACTAAAATGGATCAGCGCTTCCTCGAGATGGCCAGAAGCCTCGAGTCAAGACATGCAGGGACTTTCAGAGAGTGCCACCACGATATTTAATCACAGTGTTAGGACAAAACTGCCATTGGAACGAATAACTTACTCGGAGCAGTTCAATTATCACACCAAAGTTCTACGAGACACAGCTTACTGGATCAGACGCAAGGAAAAGCGGAAAAGAGAGCCGACGTCAACGCATTTTCTCCTTTTAGACAAAGGGCTCGCGTCTATAACCCAGTTTTCTTCATCATTTTTGTGACTTCTTCGCCTGGTATTGGAATGTGATCGCTACAGATAGCCTCCACTTCCAAAGCTTCGATTTCAATGGCTCTGCCTGTCTTTGCTGGAAAAAGGAGCACACGTACTTTTTTCATCGTTTTCTCCGTCTTGTGACCTCCGAATACTCCAACGGTCACAGTTTCTTCTTGTAACAGCTGACAGCCAAGTTGGCGAGATGCTTCGATGATGATGAAGCTCCGCTGACTTCCTCCGTGGAAAAGTACCCTATAGTTCTTGATGACGCCTTCCCTGCAGCTCTCGCCGTTAAGGATGGCAGTAGTACTACCGGGCTCGCTTGTTCGGAGAGAAGGTTGACTGCTGTCGTAGAAGTTTCGTTGCCCTTCTTCTGGAAGTCCGGGTCACACATATATGTGACGTGTCGTCGAGAGCATCTATCGCATTTTTGTCTTCCTCTGCAGTCTCTTGAGACGTGACCTTCCTTCAGACATCTGTAGCATCGTCCGGCCTTGGTAAGAATTCCTTTCTTGTCTGTCAAACTCACTTCGTTGTTGCAGACTTCGGCACGATGCTTTGATGACTTGCAAAAGAGGCATAGGTCAGGCTTCCCCAACACACTTGATAGAGCTGCTGCTGATGACAAGTTGCGATGCTGAACAGGCCACGCTGTATCTATCGTTTTCGGCTCGACTTTCAGCATTTTCGGAGACGCGTATGCTGCTACAGATTCTCGGCACTGAAGTTGGTGATCTAAGTACTCGAGAAGTCTTTGCAGCTCTTTCTCTGCTTGCGCCGTCCCCTCTGGATCCCTTTGTGGTTGTATCGTTGATACCGCGGCGAACGCTGTCGTCGGCTTTTGAAGCTCATGATACTTCAGCACCAAGTCTGGTGGTAAGGCTTACAAGAGGATCTCCCGTAGCATTGAGCAGTATGTCGAGGGGCTTGTTCCAAGTGCTTTAAGAGTCCTCACATGAACTTGAACTTCGTCGTAGAGTTCTCAAAGTTCGACGGTGCTAGACGATGACAGGACTGGTCTAAGGTCTAAGACGCAGATGCTCTTGGACTATAATGCTTTCGTCTCCAAATCGTTTCTTGATGATGTCTAGTGCATCTTCATAGCATTCTCCCGTTGCCTGGAGTCCGGATATAGCTGCAGCGGCAGCTCCAGTGACAAGCGTGCTCAAATAGTTGAACTTCTCGGCAGCGCTGAGGTCGTCGTTATTGTGCACTGCCGTCGAGAACTGCATCCAAAATCGAGGCCATTGTTGTCGATTGCCGTCGAATTCCTGCAACTCTAGTTGCGGCACTCTCGACCTGACATCGACGGAAGCGTGGCTCGTCGTCGGGCGCGAGGCTTGGGACGCACGGTCGTTCTGAATCGCAAAGCGAAGCTTTGACGTCAACGTGACAATCTAGTCCCCGTAATTGCTCGCGTCTGTTGTCTCTGTTTCGTGCAGATCGTCAGTCGTTTCGTCTAGAATGATCTCGTTGATCTTCGCTAGCTGTCCGTAGATCGCATTAATTCGGTCAATTGAAACGCTGACCTGTGGCGATGACAGCTGTGGTTCTCGCAGGAGGCCTTCCGCTTCTTGCGCGATGGCATCCAGTTGCGAGCGGAAGCACTTGCGTCTTCAGAGTAGCCGTTCCATGGTTCAGTCGGCAGCCGGGAACTCTTCGCCAAAGGTTCAGGTGTCGCGGCGCGACGCCTTGAATCGATGAGGTTGGCGTCGTTTAGACGATCCCGGGTTTCGGCACCATGTGGGGGACCTCAAGGTCCGCCGGCTACCAGACTGTCGTGTAGGACAAGAGAGGCACGTCCGAAAACGGACACTCTTTAATGGAACATGAAGAAGAAGATATATGGATTCGTGCCCTCGAGCGAGCGCAGCTCGTGAGGAGCACTGGCGATGATGATGAGAGACGTCTGCTAGGCTGACGAAGAGGAAGTTCCAACACCAGTGATTGTGCTATAGACGCTCGTTCGCGTTGCCAGGACACCTCCCACGGGCATACCAGAAGTGGGAGGTGCGTGAGGCCGCCTGCTTCAGCGAACTTCGCTTTATTGCATTGGGAGATGTTGTAGATGCTGCCATCTGGGAAAAGCCCGGCGAAGCTCGTGATAGCGTGCGCTCGAGGTGCGCGTGGCGCGCGTGGAGCGTGGTTGGGCTCCTGCGCTAGAACGTTTTAAAGACGATAGTCTTTCTTGGGATACCTAAACGGAAAAATTTTGGTCTGTCTGTCTGTCTGTCTGTCCGTCCGTCTATCTATCTATCTGTCTGTCTGTCTGTTTGTCTGTTTGTCGGCACGTCACACGATTCAGCTAGCTGGCCAAACTTTAACCACCTGCCTTACGACCTCCAATCTTGACCAAGAAGCAAGTGTTCATACGGGTGAGCGTGGACAATTAAAAATCAAATATTACGCATACCTGAGGCACAACATCAATTCCTTAGTACTATTCACAGTGTTCCTTTAAAACAAAATCTATAGATACGTAATTATAAAGATCCTAGTGTTTATTACGCGGCGCTGCTGTGTACAAAACAAGTCTCCGCCCAGTGATTTAACTTCGACGCTGTGGCTGGCTGTGGTCTACACGGTAGCGCCATCTACAGCGCTACCGGGGAACATCAACACAAGCCGATGTTCCCCGGTAGCGCTGTAGATGGCGTCCTCTTCTGTTTTATCAATGCCAGCCAGATGCGGCTGATTCATCGTAGAAGAGCGCTGTCTCAGGCAAGGCAAAACATATATGGCCGCTTGATGAAATACGACCCACTCTACAAGACATGATCAGAGAACGCAGAGAAGAGACCGACGACCAAATTTCAGCGGAGAAACGCCGGCGTCCGTCTAAGCGCGCCCGGAAAACGTCCGAAAAACGAGCCCAGCGGCTAGCCCAGCTATTAAATTGTGGTACTCATGCCGCTCATGCAGTGCAGTCGGCACAAGACTATCGTCTTTCGACGACATTTGCAGCGAAGCACGCAGATACGCGGCCAATTTTTTTTCGAATAAACGTGTGTTCAC
>JALIZH010028061.1:0-13815 GCA_030522465.1 Rhipicephalus appendiculatus
CTGCAAGGCCTGTTGACGCAGTGCAGAGGGCACAAAGACATGGTAGTTGGCACGAACTGATGATGATAAATGGTGCTTTATGGCGCAAGGGCCACTGATGGCCAAAGAGCGCCAGTACATGATATGGAATGTGAACGATGATGGTGCTAAGTTGCTGTATGGGGGGCCTAAAATTCTGTGCAATAAAGTGCGTAAAATATAAAGTTGTTAAAATCATGGGACTGAAGTGAGTGAGGATAATGAGAATGAGTGGCGAGAGGTCGTACAAGTCATTCTGTAAAACTAATGAAATAGCACGAATGCCTCGTCAATTCCCTTGAGACCAAGGGCTGGGAGGCAGGTGCTTTCTATAGTGCAAATACCGCAACAGCAGCCTCTTTGAGAGGCCGTGCTACGGATTACCGGGACATATGACATTGAAAGTATCCACATCTTTTAAAAACTCTAAAAGTATTTCGTGTTTAATGAGCGGTTCTCTACCTAAAAACATTAAAGGATGGAAAGGAATTTGCTGCTTGTAAAGTAATGGGAAATGCTTTCTTCTATACGGCTCTAGTTCTGCGCATTGTAGGAGTATGTGCAACACTGTCAGTGGCTCACCACATCTATCACAGCTGGGCGAATCACCTCCGGACAAAAGGTGTGCGTGTGTACTGTACGTGTGCCCTATTCTTAATCTGCAGAGTGTGACTTCTGTACGACGTGTTTTTGATGTTGGTGGCCAGTTACCGAGGTCTGGCTTAACCATGTGCAGTTTGTTCTGTGTTTGACTGTCCCATAGATGCTGCCAATGTGACTTGAGTGCTTTCCTCAGGAAGGGCTTGAGGTCCAGGACGGAGACCTCCCTGGGCGTGTCAGAACCGTCTGCATGGATAGATGTGGCTAGCCGGTCAGCTAGTTCATTTCCCTCGATATCTCGGTGCCCAGGCACCCAGCACACTACAACGTTCCGCTGGGACGAATAGATGGTACATAAAAGTGAATAGAGCCGTACGATTACTGGATTTTTGTGTTTTTTCACAGTGTTCAGTGCCTTGACGACGCTTAAAGAGTCCGTGTATATAACTGCCTTGGGCATGATTGATTGTTTAATGTGCTTGACAGCCATTAATATCGCGTAGGCCTCTGCGGTAAAAATGCTTGCATTTGGATGCAGTATGCCAGCCTCTGACAGGGATGGACCGACCGCTGCGTAAGATACGCCAACATGGGACTTTGATGCGTCTGTGAAGAATTCAGGACAAGAATATTTCTGTTGCAGTTCAAGAAAGTGCATGCGGATATGTGCAGCAGGCGCGTGCTTCGTAACTTCTATAAAAGATAAATCACAGTTTATAAGCTGCCATTCCCAGGGCGGGAGCTCTTCAACAGGAGCCATCAGCTGGGGTTCGAGAAGTGGGACGTTCATTTCCTCAGCAAAGAGCTCTTACACGCAGAGAGTAGGGCTCTCTCATCGCAGGACGGTTATGGAACAAAGCAGAACCAGACAGATCGTTTACAGCATGATATGCAGGATGTTTATCATTTGCATTTACTTTTAGGAAATACGCGAACGATAAATATGATCTTTGCAACTGCAACGACCATTCGTTTGCTTCTACGTAAAGGCTTTGTATTGGACTTGTCCTGAAGGCACCTGTAGAGAGGCGGATGCCTAGATGGTGGACCGGATCCAACATCTTCAAAGCGCTTGGTGTCGCGGACTGATAGACTATGGCCCCATAGTCTATGCGTGTAAGTATAAGGCTCTTGTATAGATTCATGAGGCATTTTCTGTCACTGCCCCAGTTAGTGCGCGACAAAACCTTTAGGATATTCATTGTTTTCATGCACTTCTTTCGAATATGTTTGATGTGCGATACAAATGTTAGTTTCGTGTCTAGTATGACTCCTAGAAATTTATGTTCCGTATTTACAGGCAGACGATGGCCCTGCAGGTGAATATCAGGATCGCGATGTAGGACTCTACTCCTGGAGAAGAAAAGGACGCAGGTGCTCTTTTGTGGGTTGAGGCTGAAGCCATTTTCGTCTGCCCATTTTGAGACCTTATTGAGACCAAGTTGTACTTGCCTCTCGCATATTGCGAGGTTGCACGATTTAAAACCTATCTGGATATCATCTACGTATGTCGAGTAGAACATAGTGCGTGGGATACATAGACGCACGGAATTCATTTTGACAAGAAAAAGCGTGCAGCTGAGCACACCGCCCTGTGGTACCCCTGTTTCCTGGACAAACTTTCGTGACAGGACGTTGCCCAGTCGAACGCGGAAAGTTCGGTTCGACAAGTAGCTTTCTATTACGTTCAGCATTTGACCCCGAATACCCAGTTCGGAGAGGTCTCTCAGTATTCCAAATCGCCAGGTAGTATCGTACGCTTTTTCCATGTCTAGAAACACAGAAAGAAAGAATTGCTTGTGAATGAAAGCGTCACGAATATGTGTTTCAATCCGTATGAGGTGATCAGTGGTGCACCGTCCCTCTCGAAAGCCACACTGATGTGGATCGAGCAGGCGCTTTGATTCAAGGAAATGAATTAACCGACGGTTTATCATTTTCTCAAAAAGCTTACAGAGGCAACTTGTCAGAGCTATAGGTCTGTAGCTCGAAACAGAGGATGGATCCTTGCCCTGTTTCAGGATAGGAAGTACAATAGCCTCTTTCCACGAAGCAGGAATCACGCCTGAAAACCATATAACATTGTATAGGGAAAGGAGGGTTTTCTGTGTTTCGAGGGGTAGATGCACTAACATTTCATATACTACCCGGTCGGAGCCTGGGGAGGATTTGTTGCAGCAATTTAGCGATGCCTGCAACTCAGCTAAGCAGAAAGGTTTATTGTAGTCTTCGTAGTTTCCACATTTGCGTTCTAGTTTCTGTCCCTCTATTCTTGCTTTATAGCGTTGGAAACTTTCAGAATAGTGCAACGAGCTGGAGACGTGCTCGAAGTGGGCGCCCAAGAAGTTTGCTTGGTCCTCCAGCGTTTCGCCCTGCATATTAGTCAAAGGAAGTGGGTGTGTTTCTCGTCTATGTATCCTATTAACCCTGTTCCAGACTTTGCCTTCATCTGTATACGAGTTGATTCCTGACAGGAACTTTTGCCAGCTTTCTCTTCGAGCCTGCCGGCGTGTCCTCCTTCCTTGGGATTTTATATTTTTAAAATTCGTTAGGTTCTCCGCTGTCGGAGAATCCCGGAGCAACCTCCACGCTTTGTTTTGCTTGTTCCGCGCTTTCTTGCATTCGTCGTTCCACCAGGGAACACGTTTAGAACCTGAGCTGCTCGCTTCGGGAATACATTGACATGCAGCATCAATTAGAAGAGCTGTAAAATACTTCACGGCATCCTCTATCGACAGTCCGGACATCTCAGCCCACGTCACGTGAGTAATGGTTCGGAACCGTTCCCAATCGGCTGAGTCGAGCTTCCACCGAGGAGCCTGTGGAAGAGGGTTGTTTTGGTTCGGCGCACTGAGGATGATCGGGAAATGGTCACTTCCATAAGGGTTTTTCAGAACATTCCATTTAAAATAGGTTAAAAGCAACGGCGATGAAATGGTAAGATCTATAGAGGAGTATGAATTGTTTGCGAGGCTAAAATATGTGGGCTCCTTCGTATTAAAAAGACATAACTTTGAGGAAAACAGGAGCTGTTCAATGAGACGTCCTCGAGCGTCGCAGCGAGAGTCGCCCCAAAGAACATTGTGTGCATTAAAATCCCCGAGGAGCAGCCAGGGCTCTGGGAGCTCGTCTATTAATGATTCTAGGTCCCTTTTGTGGAGCTGGTGATGAGGTGGTATATACAGTGAGCAAATGGTAATGAGTCGATTTAAAAGAACGGCTCGGATGGCAACTGCCTCAAGGGATGTTTGAAGTGTTAGATGGGTACACGCTACACTTCTGTTTACTATAATAGCTACGCCACCTGATGACGCCACAGCATCATCGCGGTCCTTTCGGAAAATGGCGTATTGACGTAGAAAGTTAGTGTTTTTGGATTTTAGGTGTGTCTCCTGTACACACAGCACTTTTGGATTGTACTTGTGGAGGAGTTCTTGGATGTCATCGAGGTTCCTAAGAAGACCTCTTATGTTCCATTGTATTATTTGTGGATCCATATTGTACATGAGATAGTGCTGTGTGTACTGTAGGAGATTGGTGAGTGTTCATTTGTATTATTCTCGTTCACGAAACAGGACCGCCGCCCGGTCCCGTGATGAGTTGTTTTGCTTTCTTGGCACGGTCAAAAGAGCCGCGCCGTTCTTCAGGCACTAGAGGTGCCAACGTCGTGTCCATTGCCTCTTGCGAGGCACTGGATGCCCGCACGCGCGAGCTGACAGTTCGGGTTTAAGGCCTGGCCTGGTGCGACGAGGCCTTGAGACCCGACGGCCCTGGGGTCGCGGGGCTCTGTTCGCAAGTTGGCGGAGTAGCCTCAACTACTGCCGCCTTGGGGGCAGGTGCCATAGCCGGCGGTCCGCTCAGGACGGGCCGGGCAAGTGGCGGAGCCCGGTGCGACGCTGCCCCCTGACGCGCCGCATCCGCATAAGTCGTGCCATAGAATGGTGCGCATCTCTTTCTGGCTTCCCTGAAAGAGATGTTTTCTCTCACTTTCAATGAAATAATGTCCTTTTCTTTCTTCCACGCAACACAGGACCGTGAGTACGCGGGGTGGTCAT
Organism: Rhipicephalus appendiculatus; assembly: GCA_030522465.1. NCBI lineage: Eukaryota > Metazoa > Arthropoda > Arachnida > Ixodida > Ixodidae > Rhipicephalus > Rhipicephalus appendiculatus. Next base: position 4,674 of record JALIZH010028061.1, read on the forward strand.
CACCGCAGTTAACACAGAGAGCTGGAGCCTCACATTTGTCTGACATGTGGTCCTTAGAGGCACACCTGGCACAAGTGGGTTGTCCTTTGCATGTTAGGGAACTGTGGCCATACCTCTGACAGTTAAAGCATCTTCGTGGATTAGGAATGTACGGACGAACTCTTAGTTTCGTGTAGCCTGTTTCTATGGTCTCTGGTAGTTCGCTTGATCCGAATGTCAGTATTATGTGCTTGGTTGGTTTCTCTACGTTGTCCCTTCTTATTTTGATTCTTTGTACATTGACGACGTTTTGTTGTTTCCATCCTTCAAGCAGTTCAGGTTCAGAGAGGTTCAGGAGATCTTCATCTGAGACGACACCACGAACGGTGTTCATGGACCTATGTGGGGTAACTGTGACAGGGATGCTTCCGAATGATGTCAGGTTGGAGAGATTTTCATGCTGTTTTCTGTCTTTGACCTCAAGGAGAAGATCGCCACTGGCCATCCTAGACACCTTGTAACCTGGTCCTAGTTTTTCCGTCAAGCTTTTTGCCACCAGGAATGGTGAGATGGTTCTAGCTTTTTCATCTGACAGCTCGCTGTGAATAACGTGGTACTTGGGAAAATGCTCATGCGTCTTGGAAAAAAGTTGGAGGGGTGCTTCGGTGCGTACCCTTTTCAGGGTACGATCGGATTTGGAAAAGGATGTGCTTAACATAGCATGCGTATTATGTTTCGGCAGCGGTGCCAACCGCCCACCACCGAGCCCAACAAGGGGACGCGACAGGAGATGTGCAAGGACAAGTCTGCCGGCGCCAGCCGTACACCACCGCTATAACCATATATGGTGAGCCAAGATTGGTCATCCACACAAGGTTAACCCTTGCCGCCAGGAAAAAAGGAAGTAAACAGAAGTGAGGAGAAGACAGGAAAGATGAAAAGTGAGAGACAAAGACGAAGGCGCAGGGAGAGAGACAGGAAAAGGCGACTGCCGATTTCCCCTGGGTGGGTCAGCTCAGGGGTGCCGTCTACGTGAAGCCGGGGCCAAAGGGGTGTGTTGCCTCTGCCGGGGGGCCTTAAAGGTCCAAACACCCGGCGTCGGCTCAACCCCCAGGATCCCCTTTTCCCCGGACACGGCGAAGCCACGCACGGCTAGGCGTGGGAGGGAGTCGAAACCCCCCCGTTAGCTCGGGTCCGTGGTGTCGCCACACACCAAACGCCTGTTCGCGCAGACGCCCCTGCGGGGAGTTGGCACGAACTGTCGAGAACTTCTTTACCAGCACACCGTCCCGTAAGAAAGAAAAGAAGGTCATCCACGCCTGGACACTCACGGGGCAACAGCAGTCTCTTCCTTCCAACTACTGCACATGACTTCATTGTTCTACAACGTTCTGTTGCTACTATGAAAACTCTTCTGGGCTTAAAGTTCCCAAGAAGGTGTCTCCAATTTCCTCCTTTTGACGAATTGGGTAATAGCCTCTGATCAATGAATTTCGAGGTGTGCGTATGAATGCTTGGGCGTTGAAATGCGTGGCATTGACAGGAGTATAAATTTAGGCCGACATAAGGGTGTTAGGGATGCTGGAGATCAGTACATATAGCGATATGCCGGCAAAACAAAAGCGGAGCTCGCCGAGATTCACCAAAGAAATATTTATTTTTTTGCTTAAGGCTTATGCGGACTGAGACCTGTTAATTTTTTTTATCAAACGGACTCACTCGGGCTCAAATGGACCAAAAAATTACTCGGCCTGAATCAGGCTCAAACTGCTGGCCCGATGTGAGCCTGAGTGAGTCCACTCAAAAGTGAGTTGGCTGATTTATAATGGCCAGTCAATTATGCAATAGATAGATAGATAGATAGATAGATAGATAGATAGATAGATAGATAGATAGATAGATAGATAGATAGATAGACAGAAACGGTCAAAGTGATTTTGGTCCGCAAATAATTAAAACGGGCGTGGTCTGCGAAAAACACAGCTGACAGCAAGTGTTCCCACCATTCGGAATACTTCTACAGACAGTTCTTGAAACGCATGCAACTGCAATTACCACACTACGCGTTTGCCAAGGTCGATTCCAACCCATCGCTTGGCGTAAGAGCTCTTTTTCACACATTGATACAAACGTGCTATCGGTGTTTATTTCTACCTAGAAACACTATCGTGAAACAAAACAAAACTCTCGTAAAGGACGAAGCATACAGAAACGAAAAAAATGTATAAGAATCGAGTGAGACAGAAGGGAAAACGAGAAGAAGAAATAAAGCCTAATATATATACAAAGAAGGCTGAACCAGTTAAACTAGGTAAGCAGCCTGGCTGGTGGCATCGTCCACTTGCCTGAATTTGCTGGTGAACGCTCGCCTTGGTTGTCGCTGCTCGATGTCGTTTTGTGTATAGGGGTTTGGCCCGAGTCTTGTTGCGCGTGGTCAGCTCGATCTGCGTTCCGTTGCGCAGGGATCATGGAGCGCGAGCAGTTCACTTGTTAAATATACAAAGCCGCCAACCAGAGTTACAATTTTCCGCACGCCAGGATTGTTAGGTTCATATAGTCCCACAGATGCATGATCATTGCCCTACGGGGTGATCGAGCGTCTATGTCGCCGGACTGCGCGATCCAAAATTGTGGGTTAAAACCCGGCTTCGTAGGATTGGCAGCCTGAGTGGGGGGCAGGCTAATGGCGGCGCCCATGTTGTTGGGTCCAAATTCTCGCGTATACCTCCACACCGCGGGCGTTCTCGTGCTGTTTATTTTATATCCACAGGGTAGTGGGACCCGGCCCTCTGTTCTATTGCAGCTTAGGGTAAGGTGGGGCAAAATGAGACAAAAATTTGAAAATAGTGAATATTAATTTTTATTTCACTCGTTACCCTTAAACTTCAATGCAGAAACTTTCCTTTGGCTACAAAGTATGTGCTACATAAATATGACCATGTTGTCATGGTAACAAAGTTTATTTTAAAAAGAAATAAAAAATGCGCCAGATGTCTCATTTTGCCCCCAACCTGCGGGGCAAAACGAGACATTGTGAAAAAAATTTCATCCCTTCAGTTTTTGCCATGGGAGCACTTGAAATTAAACTCCGTGGGCCCTCACGCAGCCTTTATGACCCCAGTCACTGCACTTCACGCATTGAATCCAGACAGAACCCTGCGCTGTTTTGCTCCAAAACTCCTTGCAGATCGAACACCACCAGTCTTTCTTTGTGCTATTGTTGTATTTAGTTCAACGTTAACGATTGGATGCTAGATATATTCTGACGGATCTTCTTCGCCTCCTTTTGCCGTTTTGGTGCAGAACTGCACGGGCGTTTCGTGGCTTTCAACTTTGTCAGCCAGGCTTCGTGAGGCAAGGAATTTGAAACTGTGCTAGATTCGGATTTTCTAGCCCTTGTTTTTTTTTTAATTTGGTATTGAAGGAATCTCAATAAAACTCGATCCCAAGACGTGTTTGCGAACGGCTTAACTTACAGAGTCTTCCAATTTTGCATTCGCCTCTTTTAAGAGCATCCTTGGGAACGCGGAAAAACCTCGTTGCAGCGCAAATGGAGTGACTGTCATGAACAGCAATCAGTGCTTTTTCACGTCGTTTTCCTCCCAGGAAGCTCTATATGATATTCAATTGTCCGTCTGAACCCTCATAAACAAATAAATATAATATATAATGAGTGTAAGTAAATGGTTCACTTAATAAGACACTCTATAAGGCAATTCAATGCCTTTTTTGTCGCGTTTCGCCCCCCCCTCACATGCCCGAATTCAAAAAATTTTCCTCTTTGGCCCTGGGCACCAAATGAACTAAAATTTTGGTAGTATGTAGCTAGTAGTATAAAGTAACAATATAAATACTTACGTTGTCTTACTGACGCCAGAGTAGCTTCATGCACGGATTCGAAAATTTGGCCGAGAAGAATTTCGCCCCTTTTTTGAGGGGTCACGAACACACCGGCACCAGCCGTGCAATTTTTCCCACGTGAGCGCTGTGAGCAATCATCAACTTTTACACATAAAAAGGTGGACAACTACCAGCACCTCTCGCTGAATTATCGAAATAAAGAAAAGTACTTTCTGTATAAGCTATAGAGGTCGGCAAAGCCAAAATGTCGCGTTTTGCCCCGTGTCTCATTTTGCCCCGCCTTACCCTATATTGCAGCAGCTTTCTGGTCTGCGGACGTCGTTTACACGTGGCACGCAGTAAGGAACTTCCAGCCCTCGTTTTTTGTCAATGAACGTTTCGTTCAGACAATAATAGGAAACATCAGGAATTATTGTGCATATTTTCCAGCAGCACGTGCACTTTAATAAAGCTATTCGTTGCCAACAAAGATATGTTTTGTTTGCGTATCTCCAAACATGCAGAAGCTTGTTCACCAGCCGAATAAATATATACGTCACACTTCCTCCCCGACTCGCTTATTTTGCTGTCACTGGCAGTAGGATTGTTCATCAAGTGTGCCTAATGTTCTATGGCATCAGCTGCATGGATGCAGCATGCATCTTTCATGTTGTCTCTGCACTCAACACTCAAAGGCTGTAAGAAACACCGCTCCGTTGTATCGCTCCATAATGTGGAGTATCGCACACGTCCGCTGAACTTTTTCTATTCGCACTCAAGCTTTCCCTTCAGATGAGCGCAGATAATACTTCGCAAGTTTTGAAGGTACACTGGAGCGCCACATTCTTTGATTATTCAGGTGCCCACGTGCGGCATTGATTTACCGGGACTAGGGGAATCGATAATCGAGGTAGAGGCCAGCCCGGTGAACTGAAAGGATTCTTCGCAGAAGCGTGATTCGCAGCGAAGCACTCAGAAAACAATTTTTGTTATCACATCGGTTGCGCATGTGTATTTGTAAGAGAAGCTCGCTTCGACAGAATAAATGTTACAAGTGTTCTATAGAGAACAAAAACACACGTCGCACACAGCTTCGTGTGTGCAGGCTATCTATCTAGCCTTTCCTTCCAAAGCTAAGGACAGTGCAAGAAAAGAAGGTGGGTGTTCTGCACTCCCGTTACCAAAGCCAGCCACAGAACAAGATGAAAGGCCAAGATTAAGTTACTTCGTTTGTAATCAAGCAAGTCGATCTGGCGTTAGTGAACAGGTGGTTTAGGCAACTCAAGAAGCCAAGACGTACAGGGCTAGTCAAAAGTCCCCAGGCCACTATCCCATGTATTCCTATGGCAGCGTGGCCTGGGAACTTTTGACCCCCCCTGTACATCTTAACAGCATGTCCAGGAATGTTTGCCTCAAGCTGCTTCTCGCGATCTTCTGCTTGCGCAAGGCGCAGACGAGTAAGGCATGAAAGTGACCCCCCCGTGCGTAGTGGTTTTCAGAAATAATCTTCTTAATCAATCAGTTGAAAGTTAAGACAACTAAAATTTCTTCTTCTTGTCTCTCCGATATGAATGTTTAATAGTCATTCAAGTCACGCCTGCGTATCTCGTTCAGCAATAACCTTATTGCTTCTTTGTAAATCCTAAGATAGGGGTCTCAAACACGCGGCCCGCGGGCCGCATGCGGCCCGCAGACCTCTCGCTTAAGGTCACAGATGACTCTGTTCGGTCCATTCGTTTACTATGTTTTAAAGAAGTCTGCTCATGAGCTACACAGGGATGGCTGGTCTCAACCATTTTGGTCGTGAGGCATGGCTTTGGTCACCATGTGTTGATACATAACTATGAAACAAAACTATTTGATAATTGGCGTCCAGAATTTAGTCATTTAGGAGATAGGTATCCAGATATTGTGGGAATAAGTTCGCCAAATGCTCTTTATTAATGACTCATACATGAGATATGGGGAAAGATCTTCAAATTGGCAATGTCAGCTCACATTTTGTACAACCTACTCGACCCCCCCCTACCCCCCCTCGCTTTTACTTTCGTCATTGTCCTGGCCCTTGAGTGAGTAAATTTTCGTGACGGCGGCCTGTTAGCTGAGGTGAGTTTGAGACCCCTGACATAAGAGCTAGAAAAAATGCGAAATTAGTAAGAGAGCGCTAAAGAAAGAAAGAGCACGTTGAAGTAAGTAAAAGTGCTATCCTGTAACACATCCACTATTATATTTTCCCGAGAGAGGTATAAGCGAAATGCAGGCAGGTAATCCAGGCAAATCACTGTTAGTTAGCACGGAGATATACTCTGATAATTTGTAATGCTTAAAGCAACCAATCGATGTCAGTAGTAATGCGAGAACAAGCATTTTGATTTTTTACATGCAGTAATAGCGAATTCAAGAGGGCTTTTTTAGTATTGCTGTCAATTTTTGAGAAAGCTCTCACTGATTTCGCGTGGACTGCTCTCACCGCGAACGGCTTCAGTTACCCGTCATCGAAGCGCCGAGTTCACGGAAGTGGGACGAAAAAGCCAGCGTACGTAGCATTAACATCCGATCATAGCAGACGATACCGTTCTTTCACTGAGTGTTTCATTTAAAGAAAAGCACGGGCTGAATTCCCAACGCTTTCTCTTACGCGCGTGATTCACAGCCACGATATCTCCTAGCGATTGGAGATACGATAGCTACTGAGCGCGTCTAGCTGACTCGACTTTATTGACGGGAAGCAGGATTCGCGGAAACCGCGGGAAGGAAAGAAAAACCTGTCGTGTCATGATCGTATGGAGCAATAACTAGTCGGTTGTCGAGATTATGTTAGAGCGAATTACTTTTCGCTGCGTCTCAGATTCTTATTATGGGCATCGGCTTGAATGAATATAATTTTAAAAGATAACTTTAGCCTCGGTGATATTTAGGCTCAATTTCCGACCAGGACGCCCGCATCTCGATGAGAACCAAAAGCAAGAATGCGCGTGTTGTTAAAGCCGCACGTTAAATAACCGGAGGTGATGAAAATTAACTAAAAACCACTACAGCAGCCCTCGCCTACTGTAGGCTAAGCGCTTTCTTACTTAAAACAAGTCAATTTATATTTTATGTCAAAGTGAGGGACAGCTTTTTGAACCCTCGCATAACAATTTGGCAGAAGCCATGTCGGACGATTTTCCAACATAGCAATATTAAGTTGTTCGCAAAGAGCACATTTGCAAGTTGCAACTGCCATAAAAGTTGTTTAAACGACTGGAAACAGTGCTGCCGTTTCACTTCGTTGACTTAGCAGGGAAGTATGGCGTACGGCTATGAAAACTTTATGAAAAGTCCTCTACGTCAGTTGTACTCCACAACGGACCTTATGGGTAACACATAGCAACTTTTTATTTTTATTTTCTTGTTTCTTGCGCAGAAACAACACAAAGAACACGACACGCAACGCGTGCGCTAATCCTAGCTGTCGACAAAAGACCATGACATTTGAACATTGAGAAAATTGCTTGCGAGGCTTTAGACTTGAATACATCGCCAGTGAGAGGAGCAAATCGTCATTCCTTGTCTGCCAGGAGCACGCACAAGGAATGTTGCTTTAGGTAGTCAGTCACATTATTGAGGCGGAGTTTGGACGGCGCTTGCTTGCATCTTGCCAGACGTTCACGCCCTTATTAATTTATCACAGTACCCGCAGCGCCAGAAGGCATTACAGAGGGTGGTTACGCAATGCATAATCGGTACTAATGACATATTTGCGTGCAGTAATTGCAATAAGAAATATACAAAAATGAAAAAAAAAAACACAAAAGTAACACGCATTTGACACCAAGCTCTTGAACTTGAAACTTGAAAGATGTGGCAGCATCACCTGGAACATTGCGTGGAGAGTGGGTTTCGGGGAAGTGAGCCGCCTCGGCGATATCTCAACGAAGAACGGTTCGAGACATTTGGCCGCTATTAGCGCAAAAATTCGGCATATCCCACGCCTTGTGGGAATCGCTTTCACGCGAACCAATCGGCGAGTCATTGTCTAAGCTGAATTTATTGGCTTTCAGCGAAGCGTTACGAGGTGGATCGATGCGTTTTTGGTAACTTTAGCAGCTGTGTGCACATCGTGGGCTTACCAGGAACGTGGACTATACTGGCGTTTTGAAGGTAACTTATGGTAGGACGCAACGTAATCACTCACGTTAGAGCACAGATATGAGTAGTATCGAAACGAAGTGCACTTCACGGTGCGATTATGCGAACATGGTATGTAACTGTTGATAGCGTATTTCTCCGGGGGTGGAGCAACGCATGACAGTAGCCTGCTGAATCTTAGGAATACAAAGGTAAGTCTGCTATAACGGCGGAGCCAACACTGGCACCACAATGGACGTTAACCCGATATGACGCCTGAATGATAGCACTACATATGTAATGTTTATTGTTTTGATTTGCTATAACGCATTAGGGGAAAGAAGAAACGGCCGAGCAGACCGACACAAGAGGGCAGAGCGCTAACTTACAACTCTGTCCTCTTGTGTCGGTCTGCTCGGCCGTTTCTTCTTTCCCCCTAATGCGCTATACCAGTTCAATTACGACGAACCAACTCCTCCAATCTGCAACACTTTTGGTTTATCGCTGTGTTATAAAATTAACTAGCCAGCACTGTAACTACAGGTGACGCTGCGCCGACATTACGTCTGCATGGGGTCTTTTTTCAAAAGTAGTTTCAAGGCCTGGCGTATCTCTGTGGTAGAATGCCTGACTGCCACGCGAAATGCTTGGCGCTTGATTGCTGCTGAGATCCTGATTTTTATTCTTTGCAATCGTCGGGTGAAATGTGCCCATGTCAGTTTTCTTTAACGCTCTCGAATTTAAATGACCAATGTTTGTTCTCGCCGTCCCTGGTTAGATATAAACTGTCTCGGATCCTGGAGGCAGTGTAAAGACATGTTAGGAGCCGAAAGCTTTTTAAAAAAAAGCGGCGAACGATCAATACATCGACTGAGCAGAAAAATAAGGCTGCTTCCGTCTTCGAGGCGTCTTAGACGAACGCGTAAGGGAGCCTGCGACTGTTTCCTGCGCCATTAGTAAGAAATTTTTGTCTGTGCTAACATCGCCTGCCTGTAAGGCGACATAAGCTACGCCGATCGTTTGGTCAGCGATTACTCGCAGCTGCTGGCCAGAATAGACTTATCTGCTTCTCATTAATAAGCTGACTGCTATTAGAATGCTGTCTAGTCGTCCGCGATGTCGTAACGAGATCATTACAACTGCCGCGATCTATGCAAGCTGCCGCAAGATCACCAACCAGGAACGAATCTATCGGGAACACAGAAGGAGCCCT
>JALIZH010028064.1:0-13465 GCA_030522465.1 Rhipicephalus appendiculatus
GAAAGATATTTTCCTGTCGCTGTGTAATCAGTAGAGGCCGGATTTTTAGGCACTAAAAATCGCGTTTTAGGCGCGAAAAATAGGCAGGAAAAACACAGTTTTAGGCCCCCAAAATCGTAAATATAGGCATAATAAATTTTTACAAAAACTCAAATTTTCGAATAAAGACGTGCGCGACCTGGTGTACGACAGGAAAGCAAACAAATGTTATATTTTATGATTGTACAAAGGCGTTAATGGTTTAGCATAGCCATGCAATGGTACCTTTTCGGGCACGGTTTCCAGAACACGGTCTCTTCTTTTATTGTCCAGAATGGTGAGTTAAGTGTCCACCATCGAATAAACACGCTCCTGGGTCTGTTTCTTTTCGGCATGGCTCAGAAGGGCAGCACATGATTCAATAGCCAGACCGCTGAAAGGCCAGACGGGTCTGTTAGCCTCGTATTGGCCTGGTCTAATCAGGCAGGGTCAATTTCTCGTATATGTGTGAACACCATAAAGGGCCCCTTACCAGGTTTGAGCGTTTCGAGCTAGAAGTGTAATGCATGCACTGCGCGCTAACGATCCCGTCTGCGAAGATTTGCAACGCTACGCTCCCCGGAAGGAGGTGAAATGTCAGACTGAATGCATCGTGCCCTTTATCTCACGGGCGCGCGCAACAATATGGGGGGGGGGGGGGGTGAAGTTCAACAAGGAATGGTCCTGCGTACGTCACAGTAGTACGTGACACTGCGAGAATTATTCGAGGCTACATGTGTAATTTGTGCAATCCGTTGCTTGAACAGAAGAATGACAGTTAATAGAAATATTAAAACATACAAACAAAATGTGTGCGCGTTATTATTTATTTATTTTTCTTCGAATCGAGAGCGATGCGAGACTTAGCTGCCTATATTTCTTTTGTGTTCGTGATCTCGCCGTTCCCGCGTCGTGCCGGCGCCAGCCCTGACAACGCTTAGCATGTTTTTGGTGCATCGTCTCTTACAGCAGCTCCAGCGGTGTGACGCGCTGTGTCGTGGTAAGGATACAGGATCTATGCCAGCCTCTCCAAACGCAGACGGATCCATCCCCCAGAAACAGGCAGTACACTATAGAGCGAGCGCCGAAACGATACAACACCGCTTGTGCGCACGACCTGGCTTGGGGATGTCATGTGCACATAGTGCAATCTTGCGTGCGCATGGCGTGTTGATGCGTCTACGTCGTGTGATATTCCGGCTCCGAGTTTCTCTGATACCGAAGAGGGCAGGGAAGGAATTTGGCTTGCGAGTGGCAAAGGTTTCCAGCTCACCTACCGACATCATTTTTTTGCGGCTCGTAATGAACCAATTAAAAAGTTCTTGTTGTACAAAGCTCTTCATTAGGCACGCAAACACTTCCAGCATCTGACTAAAATTTCTCATGTGACCCTGTGAAGCGCCCTCTAAGAAGCAAATTACAAACGAAACAAAAGCCATGTGCACATCTGATTTTTTTACCCACTTTCTACTTTCCCCTGACGGCACTCCATGGTTTCGCATTCGTTCTCCATATTCCTGCTGCTGCGCACAGGCACCTCCTGTTTCCTGCCCCCCACCACGCCCAAGTCTTCAAGGAGGTACTTCAATTGCATGGGAACACTGGACTGGAAAACAGGTGGTAAAAGCTGCCCGCCACATCCTCGGCCAAGGACGCCACTCTCCTCTTTTTCCCCTCTCCTCTTCCCGCCTTTATTTTCCTCTCCCCATTCCACTGTATACGCTGGGATGTGCTCCCATTTAGGGTTGCAGAACTAGCGCCTTTTCCTCTCCCCAGCTCTAACCGCTCGCGCCATGTCAGTGCGGTGGGGTAAGGTGGCCAGCCCGTCCCATTTCACTGCTACTACCGGTTGCTTCCCGAATGTTTGTTGAACTAGGGAACTAGGTTGTTGCACCCCATAGATCTCCGAAGCGTCAATTTTGCCCGGTAACATATAATTACGGTCTCCAACTGTACTCTAAAGCAAAATTTGAGGTTAAATAGAGCTTATATAGTCACCAATTTTGAAAATATTCATTTATGGGCACTTATTGACATTTAGGCACAAACCCCAAAAATAGGCATTTATAGGCACTATAAAAACACTATAAAAGCGCTCCTTAACCCCTAATTCATGCTCATATAACAAAGCGGCACGATAGGAACGCAAGGAAAAAAATGGGCATTTGCCTAAAATCCGGTCTCTAGTAATCAGTCCATGAATCTGGCCTCCCTTTGCTAATGTGTTTCATCAGCAGGCAACTTCGCCTTTACTTGTGGTTTCGTAGCCTGACGTCCAGCTATATATGCTGGATGACTGGATTCAGCCTGTCACTTGCGCTGAAGCGCACGCATAGAAGGACCCGCTAGGCACGCAGTCCATGGCAAGTGCCGGCTAAGTAGCAGTTAAAGAGGCCCTAAACCACCCAGCTGGCGGAGCTTTCCAAGTTAATCAATAGGCGTAAAGTAGCCTACATAAGAAAGTATGATATGGAGAGAATTGAGCATGCTCTAACGAACGGAAGAAGCCTCAAAGCTATGAAGACAAAACTGTGCATAGGAAAAAATCAGATGTATGCATTAAGGGACAAGGAAGGCAAGGTCACAACCAATATGGATAGAATAGTTGAGGTAGCGGAAGAGTTCTACAGAGATCTGTACAGCAGCCGAGACAGTCAGGATGATAACGTAAGAAGCAATAATAGCCCAGAGGAATCTGACATCCCACCAGTATTGACAGGAGAAGTAAAGAAAGCCCTAGATGGAATGCAAAGAGGCAAAGCCGCTGGTGAGGATCAATTAACATCAGACCTGTTGAAAGACGGTGGAGAGATTATGTTAGAAAAACTGGCCACCCTGTATACGAAGTGTCTCTCGACAGGGAGGATACCAGATTCTTGGAAGAATGCCAACATCATCTTGATCCATAAGAAAGGGAACGTCAAGGACCTGAAAAATAACAGGCCCATCAGCTTACTGTCCGTTGTCTACAAGCTATTTACAAAAGTAATTGCTAACAGAATTAATACGACATTAGAGTTCAATCAACCAAAGGACCAGGCATGATTTCGTACAGGCTTCTCAACAACAGACCATATTCATACTATCAATCAGGTGATAGAGAAATGCGCGGAATACAACCAACCTCTATACATAGCCTTAAAAGATTACGAGAAGGCATTTGATTCGTCGGAGACACCAGCAGTCATGCAGGCACTGCGGAATCAGGGCATCGACGAAGCCTATATAAACATAATGGAAGAAATCTACAGCGGACCCACAGCCACTATAGTCCTCCATAAAGAAAGCGACAGAATCCCAATAAAGAAGGGCGTACGGCAGGGAGACACGATCTCTCCAATGCTATTCACCGCGTGTTTACAGGAGGTTTTCAGGGCCCTAGATTGGGAAGAGTTAAGGATAAGAGTTAATGGAGAGTATCTCAGTAACCTGCGATTCGCTGATGACATTGCATTGATGAGTAACGCGGGAGACGAATTACAGCTTATGATTACTGAACTGGATACGGAAAGAGTAGGTCTAAAAATTAATATGCGTAAAACTAAAGTAATGTGCAACAATCTTGGCAGAGAACAGCACTTTGCGATAGGTGGCGAGACACTGGAAGTTGTAAAGGAGTACGTCTACTTAGGACAGGTAGTAACCGCGGAGCCGAACCATGAGAGTGAAATAACTAGAAGAATAAGGATGGGATGGGGCTCATTCGGCAAGCATTATCAAATCATGAATGGTAGTCTACCACTATCCCTCAAGAGGAAGGTATATAACAGCTGCATCTTACCGGTACTTACCTTCGGAGCAGAAACCTGGAGACTTACAAAGAGGGTTAAACTTAAACTAAGGACGACGCAGCGAGCGATGGAAAGGAAAATTATAGGTGTAACCTTAAGAGACAGGAAGAGAGCAGAGTGGGTCAGGGAACAAACGGGGGGTTAAGGATATCATAGCTGAAATCAAGAAGAAGAAATGGATATGGGCCGGGTATGTAGCACGTCGGCAGGATAACCGCTGGTCATTGAGGATAACTGACTGGATTCCAAGAGATGGCAAACGCGTGAGGGGGAGACAGAAAATTAGGTGGGTAGATGAGATTAAGAAGTTTGCAGGTATAACGTGGCAGCAGAAAGCACAGGACCGGGTTGATTGGCGAAACATGGGAGAGGCCTTTGCCCTGCAGTGGGCGTAGACAGGCTGATGATGATGATGAAACCACCCAGAGGGCGAGATTTATGTAGAATTCCAATGGCGGAGTCGAAGCAAGTTTTTCTGCTCCTTTTGGAGCAAGTGAGTTCCTATGGCAGAGTGAGGGCAGGAGTCAAGAATTCCAATGGGGGGCGTCGGAGTGGGTTCAGAGCGGGAGTCACTCCGTGGAGCAGGAAAAGCTGCTCCGTCGAAATCGGCGGAGTGGACCGGAACTCGGCGTGACGTACTTCCTTTAACACACTTGCCTGCTTGGGGGCGCCGCCGGTAGTCGCTTGTTTTGGCGGTAATGGCGGACGACATGGACTCGATAGCGACAGCTCCGAGTCGGAAAAGTTCCCTCACGAGCAATTCATCAGATAGTGACAGCGACGTTGAAACTACTGCGTACGAGCGGGAATTTTTGACAGCCGAATGGAATAACTGCATGCAAGGTACTGTGGGCAATTCGTCACTCGAAAGACAGACCTTCCGCTTCCTCCTTGCTCCAGCGGCACGTGTTATGTTCCAATCGCGGATCTGGAGGCGTTGCTCTACGCCAGAGTCGAGTGCTAGCTCACGGAGTCCGTCGGCTGCTCCGACTCTGCCATTGGAATTACCTCTTCGAGCACACCACTTCGCCGTGCGAGAAGAGCAGGGAGCGCGCGCACCTGCTAGCATACAGATAGATTCTTTTCGCCCACTGGACAGTGTCTATGACTTTTATGACAGCCACTTGGAGATAGTGAAATGGCACTAAATGAAATAAGTGGGCATATTTTTTTTATTTACCTTCGTTTAGTCACGTGTTACCGCAGCACCGAGGCCACGAATTAGCGCAGGCTGCGACGCCTCTCCATAGCGAATCACAAGGCGTGACACCACACCTGCCACACTTGCGCTGCGCTTGCTGAAGGTAATTGCGACGCGATGAATAACCTTGAAATACAGAGCGTAGTTGAGCTTTCACTCTAAAACGACAGCTGCTACAATAGCCCAAATGACGGCCTGTTATAGCCGGGCACGTAGCATGTAGGCAGGATAACCGCTGGTCATTAAGGGTAACTGACTAGATTCCAAGAGAAGGCAAACGCGTGAGAGGGAGACAGAAAATTAGGTGGGCAGATGAGATTAAGAAGGTTGCAGGTATAACGTGGTAGCAGAAAGCACAGGACCGGGTTGATTGGCGGAACATGGGAGAGGCCTTTGCCCTGCAGTGGGCGTAGTCAGGCTGATGATGATGATTATAGCTAAATAATGATCAAGAAAGCATAATCAGTTCCCGTGCAGACCGGGATCTCGTGGCACCTCCACGAGACCACGGCTGGGTTATTACCATCGTGGCTTGGAGTGCGAAATCAAAACTGCGAAAAGAGATATGAATACACGGACTTTGCAGGAATCTATGACAAGTAATAGCGATCGCCGAAGCAGTGGCTAGAGCCCCTTAACCGCACACAGGGCCCGTCACCCAGAGCAACACATGAAAATACCGCAATGGCCACTCACTTGAAGGCGAAGCCCTCCCTAGGAGTGTCCGTGTTCGGAATGCTTGATGGCGGGATGGCCACCTTTGAGCTGGCTGCAAAATACGCAAGCGACCGTAGAAACACTCGATGCTTTCTCAGACTCGAGCATCGCATGCGTCATTTCACATAATGCACTGAGCATTCACTGACGCGCTCGTGTGAATGTAGTAACAGTGCGGCGTCACGCAACCACATGCTTTTCTTACGTTTTATGCAAACGTTGTCATGCGCCAACCTGTGGCGGACCCCGTGTCGTCGTGTGTGCTCCTTCTTCGTCCCGTGCCGTTAGATTCGCGCTTTTTGCCCCAATTTTTACTGCGATTACTGTAAGCGTGAGCGTGTCTGTCTGAAAGGAATCAATGATGATTCTTCCTTATTTTAATAACGCTACTTCGCGATAATCTTTTTTTAAACACATAACTTTTCACTGCAGCTTCCGGTATGAATTCAATTTCTGTATTTCCTTGGTTATTCAGGTTTTAACGCAATTTTTGCTTGACCTCGATAATGCACATGACTTGTTTTTCAGGCTTCTAACCACGAGGAACGTTTCTTTAGCATCGTTCTCTTTCAAAAGGAATAAATAGCCTTTCGTAAATGAAGCTTTCTTTTTTTTTTTTGCGTCCGATTAGAGTTCATTTTAAATAGTTAGCTTCTGTGTTTAGAAAAAAAGGGAGGACAATTTAGAGCCCTATATGCTGACCTACGGGAAATTCTTATAAATTTGTATTGACGTCGTTGCAGCGGTGCAAAGCATATTTTGTGTGCGTGTAGAAAAAAAAAGGAGGACGATCTAGAGCGATGAGCAACACGAGAGAGCGGTAAGCTGCCCTTAAACAAGCTACAAGCACTTTTCTGAATGTTCAAGCGAAACATGCATTGCCTCACAAGTGCCGCTGGCGCAGTAGGTGTGACCGCAAAAAAAAAGAATAAAAAAAGAAAAAAGAAAACCAGTGCTGGCGAGTGCAAAGAAATGCGGCCCTCTAAGGTGCGTTGGTCACACGCGCATTTGCATGCGCCGTTCTCCGATAACTGACGCGCTCTCGATTGTGGGCTTGTTGGCGGCATAGGTCGGCAAAAAAAAAAATTGAAACGCACTCAGACTCACTAAAGAAATACATTTTGCTCGGAGAAGTCACTAGGACTCGGACTCAGGGAAATTTTACTCAGCAGAACTCACTCGAAGTCGGACTCACTAAACTTTTTCTCATCCGGACTCACTCAGACTCGTGGCTTGACCCGAGTCTGAGTGAGTCGACTCATGAGTCCGCTGGCATAAAGTTAGCTTTTCCGATCATGGCGTGAATGCTCTTTACCGCCAATGTCTCCCATAATCGGTGCTCCACGATACGCCTTTTGCCCTTGTAGCTTCAAATACGAGTTATCAGCGGTTGCGATTCATTAAGGACGTTTTTCTATAAAATGTCCACGAGATTTTTTTATCATGAATGTCCGCTGAAAGAGTTTGTTGGAAAAAAGTCTTGCCCCCCTCCCCCCCCCCTCCCCCGCCTTAACTCACGCATCTGATCAATAAACATTGAGGTATCGCGAACGCTAGTGCGTTCAGATATGTTTGAATAGGCTTGAGTACAAACGTAAGTCGATAAAACGCCGATAGTAATGCTGATACGTGAGTATAGATAGCACCATATGTCGGCAATAAAAGGTGGAGCTCGCTCGAGCTCACTCAAGAAATATATGTTGCGCTTAGGGCTCACTCGCACTCAGGCTCACCAGTATATTACTCAACCTGACTCACCTCGGACTCAATCTCACAAAATTTTTCTCAAGCGGACTCAAACTCACCAAAATAATACTCACCAGGACTCACTCAGACTCAGACCGAGCCAGGAGTCTGTGTCTGAGTGATTCTAAGTGAGTCGACTCATGAGTTTGCCGACTTACGGTTGGCGGTCAGCCTTTTCTGACACGGCAATCTGATATTTTATCGAGGTTATCGAGGTGACTTGTAATTTCTTGTTGCCACATATCATTGTTGCCCGGATATGAACGCATCACCGTCGTTGCTGCCTGTAGCAACTGGAGGGTTGCGCTGCTAAGCACGTGGATGGAAGTTCCATTCCCGGCATTGAGGAAGGAAACAGGAGAGAGCATTGTGCAATACGAAAGAAAGAAATAAGTTCGTCAGGGACGCGCAGAATGCATAGTTTGCCGCTAATAAACACGCACACAAAAGAAGAAGACGAGGACGACACCACGGGCGGCACTTCCAACTCAAATTTATTTGTCTTGAAAGTGTGGCAAACTATGCATTCAGTACCTCACCAACTGGGCCAAGAACAAGTTCTTCTCAGGGACGCACTCGCCGAGCTTCGTATGCACCCATTTTCTCGATAGGGTAAGCACTCCTGAGTTTTCATAATTGAATAGCTGGTATTGAAGAAACTCTTACTCTAGTCCGTCGCAGATAAGGTACGTAGGGTCACCCAGATAGCTACGAGTTGGCTACAGGGTAATTAGGCCTAAGTAAATTTCACTGCCAAGCTATATAATAGCTATAAACATCACCTCATTCTACGCGCTGTCGTTCTCTTGAACGCGTTAAAAGTATCTAACTGTATAAACGTTTAATTTTTTTACCTTAGAAAAAGTGCGATATCAAATAGTTTATTTTCCGTGACAATCCTGAGCGCAGGCAACGCGCGAGCGGTATGGTCTTTTTCGATTACAGCGCAGGTAAAATGGTCCTACAGATGATCAATCTTGAGCGATATGGATGTTAATAAATAAGGTTTCCCAAGCTCCCAAGTGATACTCACTTCGGCTGTTCACTTCGAAAGGCCAGCTACCTTCGGGCGTGCCTCGGGCCGCCTTCGGCGTCGACAGGTCCTCCGACAGCGGTCCGTTACGATGCCGTACGTCGAAGAACTTCTTGTTTTTCTGCGCAGGAATTCGTCGCGCAAGTCAATGTACGGTCACTACGCGGTCACAAGGTGTGACCATACGCGCACATAAAGCACACGAAATGCGAGCTTGTGACATGTAGGTGGTGTATACACTGCAACACACACAATTGCATAAGCCCAACAGAGAAAGACTACAAAAAGTTGCGTCCATGGCGGCAAGATATGCACACTTAAAGAGGCCCTGCAACACTTTTCCAGGTAGTCATGGCATGGATTCACTAAAGGAGGTTATTGCCTCACGAATTCACCGCCACAAAAATTTTCAGAATCCGTCCAGTACGAGCGGAGTTACGAATATTTGTCGCATGCTGCAATTGCATTTTCTCTTCTCTCGTCCCGACGAAAGCACTGAAAGCTAAGCAAGGAGGGATGGCACGGGGAAGAAAATACGTCACGCGCGCCTAGTGACCTTGAGCACTTTTTCTCTCTCTCTCTCTCTTTTTCTTTTTTTTTTCGAATGCGCGGTGTTTCAGTGCGATCGCGCGCGCACGCGTGGACAAGTCGCGGCCTCCCGCGGCAGCGGCACACTCTAAAAACTGCGCAGGGTATCGCAGAAGTAAAAAGGCCGATTTACTCTTCAGAGTGTTATTCTACTCTCGCAAAGCATCGGATGGAGTGAAAGCATTGTTCACTCTACATGAAAGGAGAGAGTGAAAGTGCTTTATACTCTACCTCTCTCAGAGAGAGTGGAATGCCCATATACTCTTCAGTCAGGCAGGAGAGAGTAAAAGGCGGTTCCGGCACATCGCGAGTCATGACCACTTCTTAATAACCACACATATATGCAGTAAAGAGTATAATACTTGTTTGTTGAGACGCTGGAGATGACTAATAAAAATAACAGCGTTTCCAGCGCCTCCCAGCACTTGGAAGGCACTCGGAACTCTTAATATCCGCGTTTCCAGCTTGGGATTTGTGTAGTTAAATAAGCGAATAGGACCTCATTGAATCAGTCACGATTGAAAGTAAACTCAAGCGGTTATTGCATTTTTCGTATATCAATAGGCATTCATGTTTTTCGCTACGAACGTCACGCACGGAGCCTGCTGTCGTAAGCCTAATGTATACGGTACGGCTACCGTGAAATATTAAGGCTGTAGTCGTGGAACGGGAACAAGAATGACCGAAAATGTGTCCAAGGGGGTGAAGAAAACTGAATTGTTCAGTGTACAGTTGAGAAGTGCGATGTTTCGTACACAGAAATGACTAAACGCTTAGCGAGTCAGTGCGAATGCCGTGCATATCTTCAGTTACGCTCATCTTTTTTTTTTTACTGCAAAACGTGTCAGATTAACGTTCCGATCTCGCGAAGCACAAAACAAACACATGAACTACAATCCGTTTGGTTGTAGCACGTGCGGAGACACTCAAATTAGCGGTTCTAAACAAGGAAATAAAAATACAGATCACGGGCATTACTTACAACATGAAGAATTAAACATTCGTACGCCAACTTCCCAGCGTGGTGCAGTCGGTAACGTGTCCGCTTCGCATTCAGATGTGCGTCTAACGGTCGTAGGGTTCCAGTCTCACTCGGCCATTTAACGGTTTTTTTTTTTGCGTGGTAGTGCTCGTTATTAGCCATCATTACGGTCTGCACCTGATTAGAATTTTTAAAAGCAATTCTAAAGCCCAATTTTGGCCCGAGTTATGCTATTTTTTTTTCGTGCGGTGTACTACTACTCCCTTGGGGGGGTCATGCTACTATGCTTCGGCCAGATGCATGTTACTCTGTTGGGGTGGAGTACTTTCACCCTCTCTAGGGGCCATTACTATACTCTCCATCAGAAAGAGGCGATTTGCTCTGGAAAAGAGAGTTAAATATGGGACAAGAAGACACTCTCCCAAAAAGAGTGCCCGGCAGTCTCTCAGTTCTTAGAGTGCAGTAACGACCGAGCGCGCCATGCTCAAATCAGCCAATGGTTGATGTTTGGCCTGTGACGCAGTGATTTTTGAGCCTGTAGCGTCATTTGTCGAGAGAAGAGAAAGCGATTTTTCAGCTGACTTTGAGAATTTATTGTAAATTTCATGCCGCGTGCTGCGCTATAATATTTGGCACGCGTGTTCTCGGGAGCCTGGACTGCCGATCGGCTGCGTTTTCTGACCATGCTCAAAAAGTGTTGCAGGGCCCCTTTAAGCACCCATGTACGACAGGCAGTTCAGTGCTACGGTACCTAAGGTGGTAATGAAATGGAAGTCTCTGCAGCACTGAAAAGCGTCATATTGAATGAAGCCTTTGCACACCATATATTATTCTCCTCCTCGAATTTCCCCGCCATGTGTAGAGTACTGACGGATTGAAGCGGAGGAATTTAGGGTTAGGTCCTTATTTCAGGCCACATCGGCACAATTTCGTCTCGAACGCGTAGATCAAAACCAATAATATCTTTAGAGACCAGATTCGTCGAGACCTGACATGGTCGTCTCGAGCAATCGCGTATACCAGTCGTCGTACCAAAAAATTTGATGTCGCCTATGTTCATGTAGCTGCGAACGGTCGCACGTAAGCTGATAAGGATGTGCTCAGCAAAGCGAAGTGCTGAAGAAATTGGAAAAATGACGGCGTTTCGCTTGTACAATGCTGCGCATTCCGTCGTAGACGGCGTCTTGGCACTTTTACTACGCCAATATTTCAGCTGCGCATCAAGCACTGTTCACGAACCACCACTTCTTTTTGTTTGCCTGTATTGTCCTATGATAATTGCGTGGTGATAATAAAGGGGATAAATTGCACAGAACAGGCACAGCTACAAAATGGTGCTGATGATAATGACAATTCACATGCGGAAAAAAGCGAAAGGCACGTTTAAAATAAGAAAGATAAGAAAATTACTTTATTGCCGCATGAAGAAGTTAATAAGACGAAGTGTGTCGAGGTGCATACCTTCGCTAATAGCCGTCGCTCAGAGTTCAGCCTCTTGCTGCAGTCTCGAAAGATGCTGTCCGTCACCGAGGCCTTGCCCTGCATGAGTATACAAACACGTCATCTAGTGAGATCTGTTCTCTATCCAAAACCGAAAAACTGTGACCAAGGGGTTCGCGACATTTCACCATCCGCCATCCATCGAACTTCATATCGCCATAAATTGAAAGTAAACTTAAAGGGACACTAGAGAGCAAAATGATTTTTCGCGTATTAGTAAGGTACAATTTCACAATCCCGAAGACGCCACTCTTACCGCGAAACGACGCTTGGTAAGCGCGAAAGGAAAATGCGGGTGGAGACGCCACCTTGAGATTCCCGCACCAAACATTGTGACGTCATAGATTTTGAAGGCGTCTACTGGGTCCTACGTAGCTTCTAATCGATAAAAATGAAGTACATTGTGATCTGTGGGTGCCATAGACCTAGCATGCGAAGTTTCAGAAAATTTCATCGAGCCAATGCCGCGGAAATTACGAAAAATGCATTTTGAAATTTTCGGACGTCACGCGCGGAGACTTCGGCGCGAAATTTAAAAATGAACATTCAACCTTAATTTTCTCCGCTAATAATGAACTTATGATAGTGAAACATATGACATTAGAGTTTTCATAGTGCAGTTTGTCAATCTAAACCAAGTCACTGTTTCTGTTTAGTGTTCCTTTAAGGACTGCCCGATGAAAGCGCAATGTGGTGTACAAGTTGTCTAAACATGAATAAGTCTCTCAGAACGGCTTGCCAACGTTTCGATGGGTGGACCCATCTTCGTCAAAAAAGAACAAAAAAAATAATAATGGGGGCCGCATCATCACCTTTGACGATCATGGGTCCACTTATAGAAACGTCAGCCAGTTTGTCTCTCTGAAGGATTTATTTCAGCATATAACATGTCACCGGTGCAACACAATGAGTTTATTTGGTTATATGTAGCTCTTTGTAAGACGGTATACAAAATCGATATTGATGTTTTTATTCAGTGTATTTTGTTTCAGATATTAGCATTTAGATAACAATCATGGCATAATGTTTCTAAAAAAATGTTTTGTCGTGTTTTATATCATACAAAATGTAATAATTGCTTTGAATCGTGTGTGGGTTCGCATTTCTTGTTGACTCAGGCTCATAATAGCTAGTACATAATTTTAAATAAGCACGGACAAAGTTGAATATGTTGTCTAGATGTTCGCCGCGTCTGTGCAGCTTGTACTTACCGCTAGGACGCATTGCTACGATGCATAAACACGTGGAAACACAAAAAAGCAATAGAACGCAAATTCAAAAATATTTTTTCTCTTAAAACAAACAGTAATTTGATAAAACTTTCTGAGTGAGTAGCCAATAAAGCTTCCAAGTAAATGTGCTATTGAGCATATTTTTACTAGGACCACCTCAATGTTGAACTTACGACCAAACATGTGCGAAAATGAACTTTTTTGCAACTTTGTCGCCACCTGGAAACTTTATTTTGCACTATATAAGTCTCAAATTATTTTTCATCTGCAGTGCAACTTTGCGGCAATACGCTAACGCGAAATATCACATTTCGCTGAATGTTATGTTTCTTTAAAAAAATCCCCAATATGGATCATATTGTGCGTATTCAAGGCCGCATAAAAAAAAACACGAAAGCGTAAAAGTCCGTAAAAGCTTATTTTAAATAAAAAGCCTACCATCGTTCTAAAGGGAAAGTTTTGTCCTAACCTAATTTAGGAAGAAAGGATTTTTTCTGACAGCGCGTTTTACGAGACAAGGTTTCGAGCTTTCCGAAAAAAAATTCACATGCCGCTTGCGGTACTGAAAAAAATTTTTTTCGCAAAAAATATTTTGGGGGAAGACATTTCGTTTTAAGTAGATAGTCCTGAATATTTTTTTTCAAGCAAATCGCAGGT
>JALIZH010028067.1:0-17340 GCA_030522465.1 Rhipicephalus appendiculatus
ATGGTGCGACAGTTGGCAAATGGTATTAAACACCAAGAGAAACTGTCGTCATGTCGGTTACGAGAAAAAAGAAAGTTATGCTCCATACGTACTCCATTCACGACACCGTCTTAACAAGCGGGTCCGCGCATAAATACCTTGGTGTTACCATTGCGTCTGACTTAAGGTGGCAATATTCATATTGATGATATAAGTACCAAGGCATGTAATGCACTGGGGTCCGTAAGGAGACGCATTCACAGCGCTCCACCTGATATAAAAATTCTGGCATACAGAACATTAATCAGGCATACTTTGGACTAAGTGAAAATTATATGGGGCCCTTATACGGCAACAAATAAACATAAACTTGATAAAATTTAACGCCTCGCATTAAGGCTTTTTTATTATAAATATCGGCAGCATGACTCCCCCACAGAAGTCGAGAAAATTGCCAATGTATCCTCGCTGGAATCTAGAACGTCACTAGAAAGACAAAAATATCTCTTTCTTATTATTCATGGTCTCATTACCATAAACGAATCTGATTACCTTAACATCCAAAGGGATACTTCAAATCCAAAGGGACACTTTTAGGCTAGACACAGCCTGTACATTCCTCCACCTTCTGCCTTTATCGATTGTTTAAAATTCAGTTTTTCCCTAGGGGCTATCAATGAATGGAACGAACTCCTCGACGCTGTTGTGCAAACATCCCCATTAGGCGAAATTATGGGAAAAGGTCAAGTCTACATATTATACTTAATTTCGCTGCAGTGAGTGCATTGTTCACGTGTTACTGTTTTCACTGGTGTTTCACTGGTATGCCCACTTATTCTTCAACTACTGTGTTTCACTTGTATACCCATTATTATTCAAATCCGACATATTATTTGTTTGTACGTATCCCTTTTTCATATCTATTGTATATATTTGTGCGCAACGCTTTTCGTGTGCTATGTACGCCGAGGATCAGTGCTTTTCCTGCAGTTCACCTGATCGAACATGTTTTGTTAAACATTACTGCAGACCAAGTTTAATCTGTACAGCATGTTATTTTGTGGGGAATGTAGCACTCGTGTATGTTCTTTTTTTACTTATTGCACTCCTGTAATGACCCATTGACGGTCAACAGTATCAGTAAATAAAAAAAAACAAATAAATAAATAATATGGTTCACGCTTGCATAATTAAAATCGATATACTTTCCACTCGGTAGAGTCCATAAGCGAATATTGACATTATCGTTAGTATGTGTGCAGCGTTCTAGCTGTAATATCCGTGAAAGCTAAAGCTTTAACATAACTGCCGGTGCAAAATAGTTACCACAGGTTATTACCAGTGTGCACAGTCGCCTGTGCTTCTCGCGTTCGCTTTCCTGCATATATGCTGCCTTTCTGTTAGAAACTTAGTGCTCGAGAGCATATTTCCATGTATAACGCCCAATTCAAAGCAAAAACATCTCATCTACAATTTCAGCGTGCACACTGTGGGCAACAGAAACAGTGAAAGATAAGCTTCCTCAAGAATGCCTGGATCAATTCAGAGAGCATTGCGGCGTAGGCATACCCCTGTACGACAAGGATCTCTGTGCTGACAGTGAAGTGACCAACTAGTGATGTAAGTTACACTGTAGGGGTTTTACCATAGAAAATGCTACATCAACTGGCGGTTATTAATAGTTCCACGTTCACTCTAACCATATGCTAGTAATTGCGCGTTCGATCACGCACCGGGACCGTCTGGCGAAAGCCACGAGCGCATGCTCAAACCTTCCAGATTCCCTTGATTTAGCCGTGAAATACTGAGTTGTAATAGAATAAGATTGCGGTTGAACTCTGGTGCCTAGTTAATGTCATGCGGTGAAATGTTTCTAATCCGTAAAGTATACGCAAGGTTACCGCAAAAGCTTTGACCCTTCTCTTTCCTTTCGAAGCTACGAGCTTCACAAATTTCCTTTAAAAGATAACGAACAAGAACCGCAAGTGACCTGAGCATTACACCAAGGAGTAGGGGTGGAGTGTTGAAGGTGTAGAGCTGTATGACAAAGGCATGATGTACAGCCGGAAAGTTACGCCGCTTTATGTGCATGCATATTTTGTTTTCTTTTTGCTTGACCGTGTTGGTCGCTACATCGTGTGCCGTCGTGCACAACACCGGTGACGGCACCCGCTGGCTGGGCGCCATGTGACCTTCGCGACCATCGGCTTCCGGTGAGATCCCATAAGGTGAAGCAATCGCTTTTCAGCAAACATCATGTCGCATGCAGGACAACGAAATTTTGATCGTGTGTTCACAACGTTTTCTAGGTTTACAATAGGGTCCTACGATCATTTTTAAAGCGACTACCGCGGCCAAATACGTCCAATACCATATATTACACTTCGAACAATTGAAGTTTCTTTCATTTGTTATGTGTTTAGTAAGTGGCTTGATAAACCTGCTTAAACCGCTGCTTGTTACTTAACAATCCAATATGCTTTTCAGAAGAACGAAGTGTACACCTGGGCGGCCTCCCATAACGAACATCGACCTTGGAGCCCTTCAGAACTTGCAATCTCCACTGCACGGTAGTCAAGAGTTATCGGTGGAAACAAATAAGTGTTTTTATGAAATAGTGCTTCATGCTTTATTATATCACAAAAAATACGACAGCAAAAATGGTCGCACTCCTTGTAACCTCAGCGCCATTTACAAAGGCGGATGAATAAACTTCAGTTAGGATAAGGTTTGTACATCTTGGTTGGTCACTGATAAGCGTTTTTCATATGTTCGCATATACGAACATTGGGCAAGTAGACGACGATAGCGCCCATCCTGTCGACTTGTCATACATTTGTTTTCCCTCTATTCATCCTGCCGATTGTGAGAAAATTGGATATGTCCGAAAGTCGGTGTATAGCTGTTTTTTTACCAATCACGTTGTCAATATGTGGCGTGTACCAGTTTCTATGGTAAGGAATATTGAGGTGTGTCCCACTGGGACGCTTTAAATGCTCACGTATCAGTGATTGGGAGTGAATTGCGTCACGTTAACAAAGATCCAGTCGTTTCTATATGTCGGTCAAAAGGAAGCCAATATGCTTGCTGTAACATGTTTCACTAAAGTAAATGTTTCAAGACAACTGAAATCAATGCAACCGCGGGCTTGCCATGATTCGAAGATGAGCCACATCAGAAAATAAAGAGAACGTTGTCAAGCTCGTAAGACATATCTTACGCTATAGTCTTTTTATTATTGATGTAGAGTCGCTGTTGACACCAGAGATATTCACTAATGGGACGCCCCAATGGCATCTATATGACTGGAAAAAAAATGGACTCGCATTTTTCGCTATATATAGTCGACCCGGCAAGATGTGCAAGGAGAGGTTGAGATGGAAGTTTCGCGTTTACGTTGGGGGGGGGGGGGGGGGGCGGTGGCCAAACCCTTCTAGTCACCTTGGCGTGGGGAGGGGGAAACAAAGTCTGCCCCATACCTTGATTTAGTAGGGAGGGGGGCACAGCGACTCCCCCTCCCCCTCCCCCCTGGAGGGGATTCCTGTGGACGCCTATGGTTACAATATATTTTATTAGAAATGTAGAGGTGCTGTTGACAACAGAGATATTAGCGAATGGGACCACCCAATGGAACATAGGACTTGCGAAAATAAAAGCATTTCAGATCAGGCCACGACGTTTTGAAGTAAAATATGCTGACTGCTACAGCTCTTCCATAGAGGAAATACGTAGAATCAATGGGAAGACCGACGTCTTATGCAATTTTGTAAAAGCACTCTAACCATGACGTTACTGCGTTCGACACCTGAAGTGCTATTCAGACACTGTCTAATTCCGCCATCAGGTGAAATGGACCTTTTTCATGGACGCTCTAGTGGAGAACCCTGAAACCGAAATTGTGGCTCCGTGGGCTCTGAAGTGGTCCGCCACGTGACGGTAGACAGTCTCGGAGGCATGGGGCCGTATTCACAAAACTCACGCAAGAGAAATTTTCTCGCGTAAGTCGATTCAGGAAACGAAAAAAAAAACGTCGTAAGAGGCCATGATTATCACATCGGCAACTGCAATAAAGCGCGCTGCGAGTGTGCAGGAACAGGTCAGTGATGGTGATGCACTTGTTATATTTGCTGACGTTACCGAAAAGTGCTCGTAAGGGGAGATTCACGACGCAAAAAAGTTCCGCAAAAATAGCATGGATACGAAGAAATCCTGAGTGGTCCGGACCATTCTTACTAACAATATGGCTGTCTAGAACATGCTACGTCAGTGGGGCATTTGGGCGCCGTGCACAGAAGATCCAAGTGCCTTACCCTAATGGTGTTACCCAATATAACTGCTTCACGGCAGGCCACTGACCAGATGGACGCAAACGTAGGCGCCTACCGGATTGCAATTCGTCGCAATAAATGGTGGTGAGCGATATTTACTTTGCGACGTAGCCATACGCAACGTGCGGTGCATGTTCGCAGCAAATTATTCAACGTCAGTCAACTTGAATTCCGGAGGCAAATCCCTCAAAGCTACCTGACAAGATGGGATAACAAGCCAAAAGAAAGTGGCCATCGTTGAACGTCGATGCCTGTTGACAGTGCGCCTCATGGTCCACATTTTGAATGAAAAGACAGTGAACTTGATTCGAACTATGCCTAACGGCAAAAGGTGCAGGTGCGCTGAAGGCCATAGCAACAGCACGGTGCCCACACAGTACAGCATGTGACGTCGGCATGTGCATTCCGTGCTTCACGCCACTTTACAATATGTACCAAACAAATCCCTAATTTCTTGCGATGTGTCAAGGTCTGATTTAAAATTTGCAACTTTATCATTTTTGCTGTAGCCTAAGGGCCTCGCGTGACCATATGGTCACGGGCCATATTTTGTAACCTAATAGCTGGTATACGATGAAATTTTCAGTGTGATCACTACAGATGCAGATACGCTAAAAACTGACATATGTTTTCGCAAGACTAAAAACAAAGAAATTGGTCTCTAATGGGCTAATTCCACAAGTAAGTTTTCTAAATCGTTATCAGAGGAAAAGGTGGTGGTGTCATCCGTATATACAGTAAATATAGATGAATTAGGAATTTAAGTCAGTCATCATTGTACAATAAAAAGAGCAGACGTCCTAGAGGAACACCTTGATTTATTGTATTAGAGTTAGGTAAAAGAGAGGATAGGGCTGGTCCTTATTTCGGGACTGCGTTGGACTGAACTGCAACCCGTGCCGGCACCACGAGGCCTCCGCTCATCCTCGAGAGCTGGGCTAGACAAAGACCCCCTCCCACCCCTCCCACGTCGGCTGCGTAACTTGCGTGATGCTTCTTTCAGACTGGCAGGACCAAAACCCTGTGAAAAGGTCACAATGTGAAACAGGTGGCTGCCACATAATTTACACATGGCACTAAAATTGTGCTGGTTCTATATTAGCAATCATGGCCCAGCTGCTGCACGACATGGCTTGGAGCCCGCGCGGACGGCTCTCCGCTGCTTTAGTAATTCCCTTAGCGGGAATATATAAGGTTTGTCTTTGCAGGTGATATAACGGCAGTATATCTGCGTATGTTGTAGACACTATTGGTGGTTGAATGTCGTGGCCCTGAGGGGTCGGTAGACGGAGCCCGGGAAGGAATGCTTGGGCCGAGTTTTGTACTAACTCGTTTTCGGCTACCCCCTGATATGAGCTGTGTCCTCATGGCTCGTATCCGTGCCTGTCATAGGCTGGTATGAGCTGGATGTGAACTACGCCCTCTCATGTAGTTCCTTAGGCTACCTTCGAGTCTGTAAGCATGTATTCCGCAGTGGAGTGCGTTGCTGCTAGGGCGATTGCGGTTTGCTCTACATAGGATGCATCAGAGCATTTTACTGATAGCCATCAACCACTTTTCTTTCGTTTAACTACCACTTCTGTAGAAATTTTTCCCACGGGGCCCGCAGCGTCTACGAAGTAGGCTTCCTCTGCATTACAATAGCGTCCATTCAGTGGTTTAGCTCGAGCTCCCCTTCTTCCGTGGTGGTAACATGGCTGGATGTTCCTGTTCCTGGAATAAGGGCTTGGCCAAAAACAGCCTCGCCATTCACATGGTATATCTTGCCTGCCGGATGCTGTAAGGGGAAATAGAAATGTGGAAATGTTGAATGTGGACACGTCGCCTACTGCTATCCTGTGGATAGGCAGTAGGCGACGTGTCCAAGATGAAACTGTTTATTAGGCCGAACTTGTGGCCGGTAAACTGAAAGTCAGATTACAGCAATACACGCTGGCACTGATAGCGGCGAAGGGAGCGTCGGCCGTCGATCAAACTGAACATCGTTGGAGCGCGCCGGCTTTTATGCATCACGCGTCGAACATTCTAGCCTTATCATAGGTCATCGCGCAAGCTCTGGAATAATCTGGAGTGGTCGCGTCTTGCGTGCAATCTTAACAAAACGATCTACAATAATCGCAAAGGTTCTGAACCATAAGGAGTGGTTTGAGCTGAGCTTTGCTCAAGGTCTCTGTGGGCGAAAACCGAATACAACAAAAGTGAAAATAAGAATAGCGCGTGGCAATGCCCCCCCTCTGAAAAGGCATCGTCCCGATGCTTAAAACAGAACACGGGGGGAAAATGCATGCAACAGTAAATCAGAACAATAAAGAAAGAACGTACAATAATAAATAATAAGTGCAGTCCTCAGGTTTGCTAACGCGCGTAATACGGCTTGAGGCGCACGACATGGACGACTTCAGGTCGCGCACGGCGCCGTTGAGAGTTCGTGATGCCGTCCGGGACGACCTCGTAGTCCAGAGCACCGAGACGTCGAAGCACCTTGTACGGCCCGAAGTATCGCCGAAGAAGCTTCTCACTGAGTCCCCGTCGGCGTATTGGCGTCCACACCCATACACGGTCACCGGGTTGGTATTCCGTGTGGCGTCGTCGAAGGTTGTAGCGGCGACTGTCAGTCCTCTGCTGGTTTTTGATCCGTAGGCGGGCGAGCTGTCGTGCTTCTTCGGCGCGCTGTAGGTAGGTGGTCACGTCGATGTTTTCTTCGTCGGTCACGTTCGGTAACATGGCGTCGAGCGTCGTTGCCGGGCTCCGTCCGTATACCAACTTGTATGGCGTCAACTGCGTCGTTTCTTGTACGGCCGTGTTGTACGCGAAGGTCACGTACGGAAGGATGGCGTCCCACGTCTTGTGTTCGACGTCGACGTACATGGCCAGCATGTCGGCGATGGTCTTATTTAGTCGCTCGGTGAGGCCAATGGTCTGCGGGTCGTAGGCGGTGGTCCGGCGGTGACTTGTTTGGCTGTACCTCAGGATAGCCTGCGTTAGGTCCGCTGTAAAGGCCGTACCTCTGTCGGTAATGAGGACCTCTGGGGCGCCATGACGCAGTACGATGTTCTCGACGAAGAACTTTGCTACCTCGGATGCACTGCCCTTCGGCAGTGCCCTTGTCTCGGCGTAGCGGGTGAGGTAGTCCGTTGCTACGACGATCCATTTGTTTCCGGAATTCGACGTCGGGAACGGCCCCTGTAAGTCCATGCCGATTTGCTGGAACGGTCGGCGAGGTGGCTCGATGGGTTGCAGAAGTCCGGCTGGCCTAGTGGGTGGTGTCTTCCGTCGTTGACAATCTCGGCAGGTCTTCACGTAGTGGGTGACGTCGCCAGTGAGGCGAGGCCAGTAGTACTTTTCTTGTATCCTAGCGAGCGTACGGGAAAATCCAAGATGTCCAGCCGTCGGGTCGTCATGCAGAGCGTCCAGAACTTCGGGACGTAACGCTGAAGGTACTACGAGGAGGGAGTCGGCCCGATGTGGCGAGAAGTTTTTCTTTAGGAGAATGTCGTTGCGCAAGAAAAACGACTCCAGTCCTCGTCTGAATACCTTTGGAGCCATGGCGGCCTTGCCCTCGAGGTATTCTATTAGGCCCTTGAGTTCCGGATCGGTTCGTTGTTGTTCAGCGAAGTCATCGGTGCTTATGGTTCCCAAGAAGCAGTCATCATTAAGGTCGTCCTGTGGCGGCGGGTCGACGTGGGCGCGAGACAAGCAGTCGGCGTCAGAATGCTTTCGTCCGGACTTGTAAACGACGGTAACGTCGAATTCTTGAAGTCTGAGACTCCATCTTGCGAGACGACCTGAATGGTCTTTCAAGTTAGCTAGACAACACAAGGCGTGGTGGTCGCTCACCACTTTGAAGGGCCTGCCGTAGAGGTAGGGGCGAAACTTCGACGTAGCCCAGATGATGGCGAG
Source organism: Rhipicephalus appendiculatus (assembly GCA_030522465.1). NCBI lineage: Eukaryota > Metazoa > Arthropoda > Arachnida > Ixodida > Ixodidae > Rhipicephalus > Rhipicephalus appendiculatus. The sequence continues at coordinate 8,208 of JALIZH010028067.1, forward strand.
GCACTCTTTTTCTGTTGTTGAATAGTTGGCCTCTGCCTTGGATAGCGACCGGCTAGCATAACTGATAACCCTTTCCAGTCCGTCCGTCTTCTGCACAAGGACGGCGCCGAGTCCCACGCTGCTTGCGTCGGTGTGCACTTCTGTTTTGCCGTGTTCGTCGAAATGCGCAAGTAATGGAGGCATTTGCAGGCGTCGTTTTAGTTCTTGAAATGCTTCCTCTTGCGGTGTTTCCCACTTGAACTGGACGTCGGTTCTGGTAAGGTTAGTTAGTGGCTCGGCGATGCGGGCAAAATTTTTGACGAACCGCCTGTAATAGGCGCACAGGCCGAGAAATCGATGGACGGCCTTCTTGTCGGCGGGTGGCGAGAATGTCGCGATGGCGGCTGTCTTTTCAGGATCGGGGCGTACTCCGGACTTGCTGATCACGTGACCCAAGAACAAGAGCTCCTCGTATGCGAAGCGGCACTTTTCAGGCTTCAAGGTGAGGCCGGAGGTATTGATTGCTTGAAGTACTGCGTCAAGTCGCCGGAGGTGTTCGTCGAAGTTTGAAGCAAACACAATGACGTCGTCCAGGTACACGAGGCAAGTCTGCCACTTCAATCCTGCCAGTACTGTGTCCATAACCCGTTGGAAAGTCGCAGGCGCCGAGCAAAGACCAAAGGGCATGACCTTGAACTCGAAGAGACCGTCTGGTGTTATAAACGCGGTCTTTTCTCGGTCTCTCTCGTCGACTTCAATTTGCGAATAGCCGGTCTTGAGGTCCATCGACGAAAAGTACCTCGCGTTGTGGAGCCGATCGAGGGTGTCGTCTATCCGTGGGAGAGGGTACACGTCCTTCTTCGTTATTTTGTTCAGGCGGCGATAATCGACGCAGAAGCGTAGGGTTCCGTCCTTTTTCTTCACTAACACCACGGGTGACGCCCACGGACTCTTTGAAGGCTGGATGATGTCGTCGCGTAGCATTTCGTCGACTTCTTTATTGCCTCGCGTTCCCTCGTTGAAACTCTGTACGGGCTCTGACGTAGTGGCCTGGAACTTTCCTCTGTTATGATGCGGTGTTGTGCGACTGGTGTCTGTCGAACTCTGGACGACGACGAAAAGCAATCCTTGTATTGCAGGAGCAGGGTTTTGAGCTGTTCTTGTTTATACGTCAGAAGGCTCGGATTGACGTCGAAAGTTAGTTGATGAGCTTGGTTCGTTGGAGCATGTTCGGTAAACTCGGCGAGGGCGAGGGCGTCGCTGGTTTCCACAATGTCTTCGACGTAGGCGACCGTCGTGCCTTTGCTCACGTGCTTGTATTCGTTGCTGAAGTTCGTAAGCATCACTGTTGCTTTCCCTTCACGCAACTCGGCGATGCCTCGTGCCACGCAAATCTGACGGTTTACAAGCAGGTGCTGATCACCCTCGATGACGCCTTCGAAGTCTGCGGGGTTTTCGGTGCCGACGGAAATGATGACGCTGGAGAGAGGCGGAACGGTGACGTGCTCTTCTATCACGTTCAGTGCATGGCTCCCTGGCGTCGTCTGGGTAGGCAGCGCTTTTTCTGAGGTTAGTGTTATCAACTCAGACCTTAGGTCGATGACGGCGCCGTGTTTACTTAGGAAGTCCATCCCAAGTATTACGTCCCTGGAGCAGTGCTGTAGAATTAGAAAGCTGGCTGGATAGGTCCGGTTATTCATGGTGACTCTTGCTGTGCAAACACCGGCTGGCGTTATTAGATGACCCCCAGCGGTACGGATTTCAGGGCCTTGCCAAGCAGTCTTCACTTTCTTCAACTTCGTCGCAAAAGGCCCACTGACGACGGAATAGTCGGCTCCAGTGTCGACGAGAGCGGTGACGTTGTGACCGTCGAATATTACGTCGAGGTCGCTGGTTCGTCGTCGTCCGTTGCGGTTGGGTCGCGGCGTCGGATCACGGCTACGTCGATTTGTTGCGCTGCTTCCTTGTGTCGTCACGTCTTCGTCGGTCCGCGACGTTTCGTTTGCAGGGCTTCGTCTGCTTCGCGTCGTATTCTCCTGGTTTCCTCGCGTTGTCGTCGTCGGCGGCCGCGGAGGATCTTCGGCATTTCGTCGTACAGCAACCGCACCTCCATCCGTTGCTGCCTTCACTTTCCCGGATACGGGCTAGGCGACCGGCCCCGGTTTGGGCCATTGTACTGCCGGCGGTGAGGTGACATGTAGCGGCCGGGCGACGGCGAGCGGGAAGGTCGTCGTTCTTGCCACTGTGTTCCAGTGAGGTAGTCGTCGATGTCGCGAGGCCGTTCGCCTGGCTGCGGACGCGGCGCGTTGACGGCGAATCCCCGCAGCCCCATCTGTCGGTACTTGCATCGGCGGTACGTGTGGCCGGCTTCTCCGCAATGGTAGCATAGTGGACGGTGGTCGGGGGCTCGCCAGATGTCGGTCTTCCTCGGCGTGTACCGCTGGCCGGCAGGCGGGCGAGATGGCGGCGATGTTGGTGGCGGCGGCGTCTGGCGACGGTAGTGCTGCTGTGCGGCGTCCTGACGGGGCGTTGAGAAGGTGCGTAGCGTCGGGCTGCAGCAGCGTAACTCAAGGCCTGCGGCTGGGGCTGTGTTTGTTCGGGAATTCCCAACGCTTGCTGGACTTCGTCACGAACAATGTCAGCGATCGAGTCCACTTGAGGCTGGGGCGACGGTAAGAGCTTGCGCAGTTCCCAAGGTAAATGTAACTGGTAGCGAAGCTTCCATAGAAGCCCATACGTTCAGAAAATGGCGTCTTATCAGCTGCTCATGGGGCTTAGCGCCATCTGTGTGAGGAGGGAACACTTCCGGCGGAACAAAAAAATAAAGCGGATGTGACGCAATAGCTGGTGAACAAGTGACGTCATTTTGTTGGCACTAGCGCAAAATTTGATCGCAAATTGGTTTTCGTAGGCCCCTGATTGCTAAGGACTCGCGCTAAGGCGATCGCCGGCGAGTCCTTCACGAGTGCGCTTCAAGTCAACGCCAGCTAAGCTGATATCGACTCATGACTAGGTAGTGATGTTTCGGAAACCTCGGTTTCACTAGGAAACTTATTCTTAGAACTTTTATTCGGCGTTCGCGGCATCTTGTACAGATGCATTAAAGCAAGCAGCAGAGTACCTTTCATATCTGCAGCGTTGCTTATTTACTTCGCACATACGTAGGTTCCTTAGTGTACACATTGCTTGTGTTCAGTTCTAACAAGAAGAAATGACGCTGAGCCCCGCCAAAATTATGACACTTCAGTTTTATTCAATGGTCACAATAACTCAATTATATTACACTGCACACAATGAGCACCAAGTGAATAAGCACAAAAAGTGTGCGGACACTATATGCGCTTTGTTTTGCCTCATGCTCCGATAAATTACCGTTACGTATGCCAATGCAGGTATGCCAATTGTAGAGCAATAGATAACTTAGCGATCTGCTCACCGATAGCACGAATAACCGTAGGCACTACGTGTGCAAGAAGAAAACCGGGCCGCACGAATACTGATGCATGAAAGTCCAGTAAGCACAGTCCTCCTAACCGTTGCTTTTGTTTCTTATCTAGAAGACATGAGTCGCCAGGCATACGTGTGTTGCTACTGCATCTTTGCACTGCACATCGTTTCCGCAGGTACCGAGGCAAGCACTCGACGTTAAATGTTATCCGTATTATAACGCTGCCGGTTGGACACTGTACTCACGACGTTCACCAACGATGCAACGCAGGTCACAACTTGGCTCACAGCACAACTTGAATTTTCACCAAAATAATTCAGAGAACGCAAGCAAGCGCGGAGCACTAAAACACGTGAGGGGGGTGTGTCATCACAGACGGATTTTACGAGCGCGCATTTCCATGCAGCGCAAGGGCTGCACTCAGTAATGAATGGTGTGCGCAGAGGGCGCTAAGAAAAAGATTTTTCGTAATAATAACACACTGTCATGAATTATTTGCTGATTGCACCCACATAATATTGTTGGGGAAATATATGTCATTTGTAAAACATAACGATTGCTTCGCCTTTGAATAAAACTTCATTTCTCGCTATTATTGTTTGTTACCTCCAAACATAGTCGCGCTGTAATCGCAGCTCCCATAACTCCCCATGCTGTTGTCGCTGGCAATAGCTTCTGAACCGCTTTTCGCCCGAAGTTTCGCGACCTATTTGGATAGACCTTGCAGTTCCTCTCGAACGATCGCTCGGATCGTTTCGCGTAGGTCGTCGGCTTTTATGCATCACGCGCCGAACATTCTAGCCTTATCACAGGTCATCGCGCAAGCTCTGGAATAATCTCGAGTGGTCGCGTCTTGCGTGCAATCTTAACAAAACGATCTACAATAATCGCGAAGGTTATGAACCATAAGGCGTGGTTTGAGCTGAGCTTTGCTCAAGGTCTCTGTGGGCGAAAACCGAATACAACAAAAGTGAAAATAAGAATAGCGCGTGGCAATATCCTCCAGGACCTTCCTGCCCGTCTTGGTATTAGCCTGGCACAAAATTTGGTTGGTAAGATAAGCCTCGATCTCCATAGCTAAGGAAGTTTTCAGCCTCGAGAAAGCTTTCTAGCATGTGTTCTGAGAGGTTAACACATGGATACATTCGTTGTATGTCATGTGTCGTATACACAATACCGCTGCACGCAGTTAATGCCGGTCGAACCAGCCGCTGCGTGATCGTTATGACATTTATTTATTTATTTATTTATTTATTTATTTATTTATTTATTTATTTATTTATTTAATATTGATATAGGACCCACATCGCGCATACAAGCATTACAGGGAGGAGGGTACAGAAAAAGAACAAATATGAAAATCACAGCTTTACATAACTTATGCAAAAAAGAAAAATAATAAACATCTAGCAAAATGTAGAAACAACGACGCAATCATACACAGCTGCGTCACAAATGTCATAAGTATTGTGAAAACGAGAAAAGCAGACAGCACAATGATAATTGTGAAATGACAATGTGAAGAATAATTACAACAAAACATGGCAGTGGTAGATCGTACAGTAAAAGATCCAAAGGAAGCGCTAAAATAAAGCCACATGGTTCACAACTGGGATACGGTACAGGTCGCGGTGATTGCGAGGTGCACGCACGATATTTTTAAGGCTTAGTGGTCGAAAAATTCAACCGTTCTTATTGCAGAAAAGAACGTATCACAAGATGATGATGTCTCCTCGAAGGGCTCAGGCGATTTCCGTTTGCGCTCACATTGCAAATAGTGTGGGTGCCTCTAGCTAGTTGTAAAATACTGGCATATTGCCCTTTGATAAGGAAAAAAGCACACGGGACATTGTGGAAGCCTTAGACCTTGATTCTCCCCAACATGTAAGATAAGCGAAATACGGAGGATGTTCATGGCGCACTGCCATTATGCTGATCTAGGGCTTTTATCTTTGATTTGCCTTCAACAGTGTTATCGCTCTTTTTTATCAGTTTTTCTTATATACTTCGCGTGTATACTCTGCTCGTTTGCGACAAATCATAACTGTAGTTGCTCAACGCTTCTGTCTTTTACCTTCTTTAGCTGGCCTACTATCTGTTGCGCTGCTCTTATTTCTAGCGCCTACAGAGATTCTGTGGCTTGCCATTAATTATCCAGCAACAATTGAGATTGGTCCTTGAGAACTTGTCGGGATAATATGTTTTTTTTTAGATTAATAGCAGCACTGCTATCCGTTCTCGTCCAAAAAGCTGTTTTCTTTTTTACTGTTGTTGTGTTCGTTTTGATTTTCCGGCACGTGCCCATTTGCCCTGCCGATACCTTTGCCTCAACCGGCTGACTTATCCTGTTCATGTGCGGGTTGCGTCATGTTGCCAGTTGGGTGTTCGCACAAAATCAGGTGGATCTGATATTTCAGACAACCATTTATTTGCGAGACGGCGTGTCTACTCCTACCCAGTTGTCTCTGTTCTCGTGATTACAACTGAAGCTTCTTAACCCTTTGAGACGCTATGTACACAATTGTGTACATGACTTGCTTTTGCTCCTAGTATCAACTAGGGGCTAAAAGAGAGCGAGATACATTGAGCTTCAGATAGATTAAACCTGACGCATAACAATTCGTCTTCATTTAACTTCATTTCGCAGTGTACTGTTGCGTATCATCACATTGCTGAAGGCACTACCCCGTTCGACGAGTCGTTCGATGAGCCGCGTCCTGCGAGCCATGTTAAAAGTATACTTTTTTCTTTGCTCTAAATGGACATAACGAAAACGAATGTGTACAATATTTCTAGCCCTAGATTTCATTCTATTTATGCCAAAATAGAGCATGAATGACTTCAGGATAAACAGATATTTAATTACAACTTAATTAGAATAAGTTACTGTAACTCACATAAATGAACAAATTATGACATTATTTTTGTTGCAATAGTATATTGAGTGCCTTGGAATAACGTTGTATTGTTTTGACCCATTTACAGACAGTTCTTCATGGGTGGCGTCTGAAATGGTTAAATATCACAGATTTCAGTGGTAGCGTTGTCGTACGCGAAAAACGCGGTGCAGAGCGCGGCTATCGAAAGTGCATCCGTACATGCGAATTTGTGTGGGCCGTTTTCCAACAATCGATGCTCTCAAAATTGGACACATGACAATATGCCGTCTGACAAACAGGTGAAGATGGTTTTTAGATGCGAAGCAACTTATTCTTGGGGCTGTGTCCGTCCCTCCTACGTCCCCCGTGCCGCGCGTCCCGTGTCCCGCGTCCGGCCATTTTCATGAAGTAGGGAAGCACCAATTATGCGAACCAGAACACTGTAGTAATATGAAGGCCGTCAACCACTACCACAGTCATCAGAGTCATGGCCGAGAGCACAGAGAGGCTGCTTAGCAATGGCTAGGCAGGTGGTGTCTGTCGCCCAGGTTGACCCCATTCCTTCACCTTGCTTGTATGTGTTTGGAGGGGGGCTTAGTCGGTCCCTCCTTCCCACGTACCACACCACCAGCGCATGCGCGTCCCCCTCTCCCTCTCTCTCCTACGCTCACCCCCTTTCTGTCCTTTCGGAATCCTCTACTCTACAGAGCGGCCCCCCGCGTCCCACACCCCCCCACAGCGCATGCGCGTCCCCTCCCCCCTATTCTCTCCTACGCTCACCCCCCTTTCTCTACTCTAGGAATCATCTATTCTACGGAGCGGCGCCCGCGTCCCACATCCCCACAGCGCATGCGCGTCCTCTCCCCCTCTCTCCCCTAGGAATCCTCTACTCTTGGAAGCGGCTCCGCGTCCCACATCCCCACAGCGCATGCGCGTCCTCTCCCCCTCTCTCCTCTAGGAATCATGTAGTCTACTGAGCGGCTCCTGCGTCCCACACCCCCACAGCGCATGCCCGTCCCCTCTCCCTTTCTCTCTCCTCTCCTACGCCCCCTCCCCGTCCTGTCCTCTAGGAATCCTCTACGGAGCGGCGCGCACGGCAAGTGCTGTGAGAGCTGCATACTCCGCTGGAGGCGCCACGGTAGTTCCGCGGATTGAAAATGGCGGAGCGCGCGCGCCTCATTCTCTCTCCTGTGCAGCGCCGCGATGAGCGCCCGGACCGCTGCCGTAAAACGAGAGCGGCGACGTTCCTCCTGCTCAAGGTAATTATCTCCCCCGCTGCTTCGCATCCACACATGGTTCCCTTTAGCGGTATATGGGGAATTTTTAGATGCGAAACATGTTATGCTCGGGGCTATGTCAATCCCGCGTCCTCCGTACCGCGTCCGCCCACTTTCATAAAGTAGGGAAGCACCCATTATGCGAACCAGAACACTGTAGTAATATGAAGGCCGTCAACCCTACCACAGTCATCAGACGGCCGAGAGCACAGAGAGGCTGCTTAGCAATGGCTAGGCAGGTGGTGTCTGTCGCCAAGGTTGACCCCATTCCTTAATCTTGCTTGCATGTGTTTGGAGGGAGCTTAGTCCGTCCCTCCTTCCCGTGTCCCACGCCACCACAGCGCATGCGCGTCCCCTCCCCCTCTCTCTCCTACGCTCACCCCCCTTTCTCTCCTCTAGGAATCCTCTACTCTACGCAGCGGCCCCCGCGTCTCACACCCCCCACAGCGCGTCCCCCTCCCCTACGCTCGACTACGCTCCCCCCCCCCTTTCTCTACTCTAGGAATCATCTACTCTACGGAGCGGCGCCCGCGTCCCACATCCCCACAGCGCATGCGCGTCCTCTCTCTCCTCTAGGAATCGTCTACTCTACGGAGCGGCTCCGGCGTCCCACATTCCCAGAGCGTTCGCGTCCTCTCTCATCTAGGAATCCTCTACTCTACGGAGCGGCTCCCCGCGTCCCACACCCCCCACAACGCATGCACGTCCCCCCCCTCTCTCTCCTCTCCTACAGTCCCCCGTCCCTTCCTCTAGGAATCATCTACGGGGCGGCGCGCACGACAGGTGGTGTGACAGCTGCATACTCCGCTGGGGGCGCCACGGTAGTTCCGCTGTATGAAAATGACGGAGCGCGCGCGCCTCATTTTCTCTCCTGTGCAGCGCCGCGATGAGCGCCCGGACTGCTGCCGTGAAATGAGAGCAGCGACGTTCCTCCCGCTCAAGCTAATTATCTCCCCCGTTGCTTCGCATCCACACATGGTTCCCTTTAGCGGTATATGGGGGGAATTTTAGATGCGAAGCATCTTATGCTCGAGGCTCTGTCCGTCCCTCCCGCGTCCCCCCGTCCCGCGTCCCGTGTCCCGCCTCCGGCCACTTTCATGAAGTAGGGAAGCACCCATTATGCGAACCAGAACACTGTAGTAATATGAAGGTCGTCAACCCTACTACAATCATCAGAGTCATGGCCGAGAGCACAGAGAGGCTGCTTAGTAATGGCTAGGCAGGTGGTGTCTGTCGCCCAGGTTGACCCAATTCCTTGATCTTGCTTGCATGTTTGGAGGGGGCTTAGTCCGTCCCTCCTTCCCGCGTCCCGCAGCGCATGCGCATCCCCTCCCCCCCCTTTCTCTCCTCTAGGAATCCTCTACTCTACGGAGCGGCCCCCAGCGTCCCCACACCCCCCCCCCCCAGCGCATGCGCGTATCCTCCCTATCCTCTCCTACGCTCACCCCCTTTCTCTCCTCTAGGAATCATCTACTCTACGTAGCGGCGTCCCACAGCGCATGCGCGTCCTCTCCCCCTCTCTCCTCTATGAATCCTCTACTCTACGGAGC